>JARQWZ010006182.1:0-58798 GCA_033150135.1 Gobio occitaniae | reverse complement strand
GTTTTTGGTGTCTTGGAAGTTAACCATTTTAATCTACGAACGACTTGAGGGTTTGTAGTCATATAGTGATTCTTTGACAACTGTCATGTTATCAATGAGCAGACTGGCTCTTCCACCTGCTTCAGGTTGTTGTGTTTAGTTTATTTATGTTTACTAAATATGTTTTGCACGGGCATTTGTGATGTCATACGCCCAGAGTGGCTTTGAAAGATGTGTTTTAGGTGATGGTGCCCTGTCAGATTCAATGCAGTACTTGAGTATTGTTGTAAATGTTTGTAGCAGAGGCCTGGGTATCAGTGACACAAGCCCTGCGAAATACTGATCCCGCATTGCCTGTGAATGGAAGGATCTTGCCCGCGCACGCGCCCTCTACACCTCCCGCATCCTGCCAGATAGTGGGAAGTGTTTGTGCGCATGCAGGGGCGCTCTTTGCCAGAAACCGAGCCGTGTTCAGGATCGCGTTCACGCAGACGTGTTGAATGGGGTTGCTGCATTGCAGGAATTAGGCACACAGCTGACAAGTTGGTCTGCCCGTGCGGTTGTGAAGCGGAACGGTGCCTAGGTGCTCATGTATGGTTTGAGGGGTGGTTTCAGATCAGCTCTGGGTCCCCAGCTGGTCATTTTAATCGGGAAGAATGGTGATGTTATGTTGAGTTCGTAGGAACACACTTCACTTTAACACATCAGAGCTGGAGAAACCCCAGTGTTGTACACGCACCTGTGTCACATCTTATGTGACTAATCATATGTCAACTGGCATGGAAGAAATCTGCTCAAAAACACCTGCTCTGCCACTTTGGGGGTGTAAATGTGCAGCTCAGGTGGTTGTTGTCATTATGGAACCTGATTGCTTTTAGTGGATATAGAAATTGTGTTAGTTTGATATCTTTCATAATTAAAATCTATATTTATGTTTTATGTAAACATACGTTTTGGGTCAGTAAAAAAAGAAAGTTACTCGTATTCAGTTGAAGTCACTGAAGATTTCTATTTCAAATAAATCCAGTTTTTTTCTGTTCATCAAAGAATTCTAGAAAAATGTATCTAATGTACCATAAAAATATTAAACCGGACATCTGGCTACATTGATGATAGTGGTGATGATGATGATGATGATGATGATGATAATAACGGCAATAATATAAATGTTTCTTGAGTGTCCAAATCAACATGAGAATGATTTCTGAATGATCATGTGACACCGATGACTGGATTAATGATGCTGAAAATACAGATTTGACATCGCAGGAACAAGTGATGAAGTGATGGATGTCACGATATTTTCTCATCATTTGCATAAAGTTCAACATTTGTTTTGATTCTTGCTCTGTGTTGTCAATCCAGTGCCGTTCATCTCCCATAGAGAAGGAATGCCCTCTCACTTTTGGCTAGTGGCTTCATATACAGTTACAGAGAGCAATTCTTGAGTGTGTTGGAGAGATGGAGACACAGATTGTGTGAGAATGCTCGGCTAATGCGGTTCTACATGTTTTTCTAATCAGTCTGATGCCCAGTTCTTTACCCAGTGATGAAATAATAATGAAAGTGAAATAGTGGAACTCCTCTGAGTATACTGTTCTTTTTAAACATGTCAAACTTCTCCCATCTGTTGTTGCACACACTTTTTGTATTTCCCTATTTATTCTGGCATTTTTAGCATATGTCCTGAAACCTGAAAGAGTCTGACCCACTTCCCACTGTTTTAAGAATTTTAAAGAGCTCTAGTCTGTCTATTCTAATCTTATATTCATGTTCTGCATTGTGTTTCCTTTTATACAGTAGCGCAATGAAGCGCACTTATATTTGCATTTTTAAATCTATTTTGAATAATTCTGCAGATTTTATCCCTAAAAAGTTGGCTCATTTGAGCATTCCCTGGCATTTAAAATAGCATTCATGCTACTAGATTTTTCTCTTCTTGATCAGCTCAAATCCCTCTGAATCTTTACGTGTCAATTTTGTTTACACTAATAACACTCTTAAATCTGTGGTTGTTATGGATTATGATGTGTCTGACAGGGGTTGCTCAGCAGGTGTGTCAGAAATGACAGATTATTTGCCGTAACTATCAGCTGTGTAAAATGGGGCTGATGGTGCGTCTCTGAATAAACTCTTGCATTAGGCGCTGATTAAAGTCCAGTGTAAATGTGATGCTTTCTTTCATTGCGGAGAGATTTACTACCGCAACTCCGGCTTGGCAGTTTCCGCTATTCGAAAATAAAGTAATCCATCAATTAGTCAGCAGCTCCATCAAAGCCAAGATATTACGCACCAAATTGCCTCGAATGATGAACAGTTGTAATTTATGAACAAACCCGAGACCAGGCGGCAGGCTGCGAATGAGAGAGATTGCTGTGCTGAAATATTCAGATTGTTATTATAATTTTTTTTTAAAAGCTGTTGTTTTTAAATAATCAGTAATGTTAACAGTAGTAAATGGCTTGCTTGGGTGGAATAAACATGGATCGTTATTTGTTTAATAAGTCCTTGATAAAGTGTTTGTTTATATTTACCCAATGAACATCCACATATTTACAATGTCTGAATCGTATGCTAAAAGACAGCTGGTGCCCTTGAGAGAGGAAGTAGTATAGAACACAACAAACTGACAACTTGGCAGAACAGTATGTGAACTGGCAGGTGGAGCTGCATTAATTTTAAGGCATCAGGTTTTGACTTTCTGTATTTATTAATAAATTGTGAATATTTCATCATTATTGTAGTTGGTTGTAGGGATGAGTATTTGACACACATTTCACAATTCGATTTTGATTCACAAGCTTGCGGTTCAGTGCCAATTTCTATTCAGTTCGATTTAGGGCTGCCACTAACGACTATTTTTATATCGATTAATCTATCGACTAATTTATCACAATCATTTTCAACAATTTTACTTAAAAACATTTAATTTACTTTGGCATTCAGTAGTGTACTATAAAAAAGTATTACATGTAAACAAGCCCTTGACAAAATGTAAAACTAAAAGAGTACAAATGTAAAAAGGTACACATTTGTAAACCAACATAACAAAAAGAAAATCAGCAAATGCTTTTTATATAGAATAGTGCTGTCACAATACCAAAATTATGACTTTGATACGATACCAGACTAAAATGCATCAATACCGATACTGAATCGATACCATGGCAAAAAAAACAGTAAAAGTAATTGAATAATATGACAGAACTTACTATTCATTGTTTTATCAACAAAAAAAAAAGTAAACCCTATAAACTCACTTGGCCGGCATGTTCCTGCCCTGCTTCACACAGAATATTAGGTCATTGTAACATATCCGATTTCTCATTCAACTCTGTATACGTTCACTAAAGACATATCCGACTGCGTTTACCTGAATACTCGCCAGGACGTGCATTTTTACATATTTTTGACCATTCAAACTCAATAATCGTTGAAATTGATGTTGCGATCTGTCTGAGTGAAAGGTGTGCATGCGCTTCAGGTCAGAGTCCGGCAGCGTTCGATTAGTAGTTTGATTCGATATTGATTATTTGGGATATGTATCAGGTGTACATGGCAAATTTTCTCAAGGGGATAAAAAAAATCTCAACTGATGCTTTAAAATATACAGGGAACCCCATTTGATGCATTACTAAAATAGGGGTTGTAACGATACTCATGTCACGATTCGATACAAATCACGATACTGAACTCAGCCAAAATAAAGAAAAGGGTTTATTATTATTATTATTATTATTATTAATAATAATAAAACAATATTTTTTTTTTATCAGGACCCACAAATATTCCTCTTTACAAGCTGTTTAATTGACGTCTTTCTGTGATTGAAACTTTGATTGAACAATTTCATGAAAGAGTGAAGAAAGTGTCTCTCTCAGTTTGGTACTCACAAAGCGCAACAACACGCATAAGCGTACATTCTCTGTAAGTGAACTGCCTATTTCTTGCAAGAAATAAAATCATGTTTGATACTTTGACTTTTCAAAGGTTTGCATTTGTATTCCTCCCTCCTCATTTTTCGAATAGAATTATTTCCACAACACCACGTGTCTCACAGCGCGCGAATATTCACACAAAATTATATCCAAATGCCTGTCTTGTCGTATATCATCGTAAACATAGTCGGTTATGTCGTTAACGTAAACATGAAATCTGCCAGTCACCACCGTCTTGTATTATTATCTGAACATGCAATATGTCAAAAGAAAGAACAGACCCTCTGTTTTATTCTAGTTTCATACATTCTTTATTTTAATCAACGCTTGAATGTTGAAAGTTAAAGCAACATTTTGAGCATAAATCTGAGAAAATCACATTTTTATAAAAGACTATGTCCGGATGGGATTCAGAGCAATGATCCAAACACAGATGAGTAGATAGAGTCCATCAACACCCCCAAAGCTTCACAGTCCTATAGCTCCTGTCCTGGGTCGACATTTCATTCAGTAAAATTAGGCAGGTTTGATTTATATGCTGTTTAATGTTGATGATCGCGTTATTTTACATATGCATCTGCTTACATGTGATATCGTTTCTGCTTCTTCGCCTCTGTTTTGATCAGGAGATTCTGTACTCGTTCAGGAGATGTGCAATAGTGTCCCCTACCACATAACAGTGAAAACACGGAAAGCCGGAACATATTAAGGTTAATCTATATTTATATGCAGTGACATAATTTTATGCAGACTATGCAGTGATATTTTACATTTGATTACTATTTTTGTACCTGACAATCTAGTTTAGACCTACATGAAAATAACTCTTTATTTAATTTGTATATGTTTGTTCTGCTGTATTTATTTGCGCTTTTGCTTGTAATTTGATTATTTGTTCTTATTTTATTACTGACTGTCTTAAACAATATTTAAAATGTATGAGTTAGGATAATAGTTTTAGAGCCATAACCTTATTTATTAAGATTACATGGCTCAAAAATATTTTTTTCTTTTCTTCTTGAAAGCAACAAAATCCGGAGAAACAACTCAAGCAAAGCCAGACTCTGTTGTGTTGTAAATAGTAGGGATGGGAATTTTTGTCAATTTCTCATTTCGATCATCGATAGGTCTCAAAAACGAGTACTCGAGTAAGTGGGTGCGGGGCTTGTGTGGGGGGGCGGGGCGTCTCCGTCATGGAGATATGAAACTATTTTAAGACAGTTACGAAAATGAATGTTGATAAATACAAACATCACATGTCTATGAAAACATGAACATGACTAGAAAAAAATAACTGCTAGATTATGATGCATAAATGTTTTTTTTAAAAAGAAACGATCATCGTTTTCATGATCGATCGTCGCTGTCACGTTCGAGTACTCGATCACTGTTGCCCATCCCTAGTAAATAGTTGTGATTTGATAAATAAATATAAACAATTTTTTTTTTTTCACATTTATGTGCACTTGTCATTTCAGCTCTCTCTAGAAATGCACCGATAGAATCAACCGCCTACTGCGCGACGCGTCTTTGACAACACCAAATATCCGCTCCGTGACACTAGTAGTTTCGGGAGGTCTATCCACCCCCCCCCCCACCCCGAAAAAAATCCGTGAGGAAACACTGGGAGGTGTGCTACTAAGTTCTGTTCATTCATCAGCTGAAAACAGCAGACCAAAAGATAAACCGATATCGATTCTTAAATCTCAAAAATTTATCAAAGCGAGAATCGATTGAAATAGAGACATTAATATTTTAAACCACGGCCTAATTGTTTGAATATGAATTTTAACGAATTGATTTTTTCCCAGGTATTATAGACCTCATTGAGTAACAGTGGTAGGGTGTTATGGGTATCAGAAAGCATGCCGTGTACCCATTACTGTAGCAGCTTACTGATAATAGTCTCTCTCTTTTTCTTGTATTTCAGCTGAAGTGGGTCTTTCAGAAGTTTAATTAAGCCTGGTTTTATTTAGTGTGTTGTTTTCGAGGTTAACTGTTGTAAGATGACACGTGAGATTTGACAGTTTATGAAGAGAGGGGCCAGTTCTAGAGTGTGCACATGTTAAAGTTATGGGATTGAAGAAGGTGTCAGGATGTGGGGGGGTGAGAATAGGCTCATTTTTCACATAGACAGTTGCACTGAGGACACGTAGTGGTGATTGAATTCGTTTACATGAGAATATGGAAATTGGGGTCGCAAATGCTTGCGTGAGCTTCCATAACTGATCAAATATTTTCCTGCTCCTCATCCAAGTGTGTGAGCTGTGTCTGTGCACACATCAGCGTCCAGTTATATTTAGATGCAAGTCACAGAAAGGTATGAACTGGATCTGAGTATGTGTCTGTGGGCTTTGACTTATTGTGCCAGTATTTGAATTTCAATCTCTGTAATGAATATTTCCATCTTTCTTATAGAGACACTCTAGAATACAGTTTCTTCCTGTCTCCCACGCTTTCCTTGCCTTCTGAATTCTTGTTGCCCTCATTAGTATTCATGTAGACCTAATGCACTGAAAACATAAACAGATTGGACTGTAGTTTACCATCTCTTTTAATCTCTGAAGTTCAATTGCAACTTTAGTCAAGGTTACTTGCACTGAAAGTGTGATGTAATATTTTTTTGTTGCTTCACATTGTTGTTGCAGCCTCCACCATTATTTCTAGTTGACCTATCGGTTGTAAAAAAAAGTCCAATAAAATGTTTACTTGGGTTTGTATGTTTTTTTTTCTTCCATGTCCCACTGATATTGTTTTTTGGTATATTTGGGATAAGTTCCATCCCCAATCAAACGCACCCTGGGCTGGAGTAGGGTCCATTTTCAGCCCGGGATTTGAATGCCCAAGACCCCCAAATCTTTTGTTTTTACTCATGTTTCAACAGGAATATGCTAAATAACAAATAAAATGCTAAAGCTTTTAAGCAAACTTGCTACAGTTAAACTTATAAATAGGCACAGCTGAAAAATACTGCACACACGCATAAAAAGTCTAATAAATTCAAATAAATATCAGACTGCTGTATATAGATTCGACTAAGCTCCTCTATAAAATGTCATGTTACACCGCTGTATAAACCTTGATATAGTCTTGATGGCTTTTTTTTATTTGGTAGGGAGGATTGATTGCCTCACAAAAATGTTCATTTTTAAAACATTGACAGAGAATTCAAGAAAGAACATATTGTATATAAACCTTGCATCTAGACTTTTATTTTACTACTATTATCTGTTCTGTCCATGATAGATAGGCTTGTGCAGATTCACTCTTTTTCTCTGGTGTGTGAGAGTGAGAGTGAGCATGTATGCTCTCTGCCAAGTGACATGAGAAAACAACACTTTTTAGTGCATAGCATAAACTGATGCGCTGTGCTTGTGTGATTAGTTACTTAAATTATCAGTCAAGCAATAATGTAACATGCATGCATTTTCCTTGGGTGTGTGTGTGAAGTACAGAGGAGGAGTAGTCATGTGGCTCGCCTTACTGCATGCGTAATATTTATATACACCATAATAATATTTATTATTTGATAAGAGCTGTGCATAGGCAAATTAAAGGATTTTGCCTTTAGAACTGCCTGCGATTTTCCGCTTTCATTGCGTCTCTCATTGAAAATCAACTACACACTTACGCTGTCCACCTCCCGCGTGAAACTGCTTTTATATCAAAGTTGTACTACCGGCCCAATTTATGAGCGGCCCACCGGTAATTCTCCAGATTCTCTTGATGGTCACTCTGGGCCAGAACACACCACTCTTCTGGATTGCTTGAAAATTAAAGGCAGGTGTGTTTGATTAGTGGCGGAACTCATCTCTACAGGACTGTGGCCCTCCAGGACCGAAGTTGCCAATTCCTGATGTATGATGAATGATGATGAGATGAACTTTCAAAAAGTGGCTCCGTTGATCTGGTTATCTGATTTCACTTTTATTTCTGCAGATGAAGGAATATCTTGTTTCTCATGTCCTTTTAAACACATTTCAGTTCAAAAGCTTGTACCTTCTGTTTTCTGTGAGAATGAGATGATGGTATAAAGGAAGGTTGAATATTATTTTTTAAAGCCATTTGTGATGGACAGAAAAGGAGGCTGCCAGAGGGGAAGCATTGGGAGTATGAATCGGCTGTTGGACTATTTGATAGAAGTAGCGGCTCCCGGCCATTCATTTAGGTAGGGCAGATTCTGGGTTTTGGCGCTAGTTTATAATAACCGTTTTGTAAATGTTATATTCTAATCGCTGAACACATCAGACACACTTTTGACAGAATCAGACTTTATTACACATGACAAACGCATAGAATGCCATCTTAGAATTTCCTAGTATTTATTGCGTCTGAATGTTGTTTTAGAATATTACAAGTTGTACAAGAGGAAATCAAAGTCATGTCTATTCTCAGAACAAACATAAAACAAACACAACAGAACTACTCTATAAAATTATTCACATGAGCATTTTTCAATTAAAGGGTTTACAATCTCATTAAATTGATACGCTACTCCACTTAGGAAGAACAGACATGCAAACTAGTTACTTACCTGATGCAGACACACAGCTGAAGTGGACTGATATCGTCTTGGCCTGGAGGTTTACGTGAGGTCACGTGCAAGATACTGATTGGTCAATCAGTCAATAGACTTGCTCCTCTCTAGAGTACATTTTTCTGGCTGACTAATGAGTTTATGGACACTGGATATGTTTTTTTTCTGAGGTAGGCTAAATGTGACGTTACATGACATTTTTTACAAGCTGTTTTACTGATGCATTTCCGCGTTTGAAACACTGATTGAGCGAGTCCATGTGACATGATACGGGTTTCAGTAAGTTGTGCTGTGTCTTTTAACACACTCTCAGATGTTCATTCAGGTTTATTTTGCGCTGTAACTGATATTAAGTATTATGGCGGAAGAAAAGATCCATTCACGTGCGCTGCGTGCGGCCGCTTCTCTAGAGCTGAGCTGCGCCAAAGTGATCTCACGCCACAGCGCCAAACGGTATTTATGTTTTTGAATTTCGTAATAAAATAGACGTAATTTGAAATCTGAGATTTTATTTTATATCAATAGCAACAAAGCACAAAGAGTATTGCTATTTAATGGATGTGAGGCACACTGCAATGTTCCGTTCATTCATTAACTGAAAACCTCTTCTCCATTTTGAATATCTTGCACTTGTAATATTCAAAAGCACACAGTACCGATACGGCAGCTGCTGTATCGATACACGCATCGTCAGGAGTTCATGACGATGTATCGTTGTATCGATATTCTGAGCACAGCCCTAGCGCACGTGCGCATAGGATCAATTGATTCACGGAAATTGGTGGTCTTCTTTTTAATATGTGCAGCGCTGCCTTCCCGGAATGCTTTACGGGCGCGTTTAAGTTGCTTGACATCACCGATAGGAAAAAGTGGAGTGCGGCGTGCACGGACAAGTAGATCCGCACACTGATGAAATTAACGTGGTGCGGCAAAATTGATTAAATGAACACGGCAAAAAAATTGACCAATCAGAATTTTGGTTGAGCCAGTACGTATCGACTAATAATCGACGAATCGACTGGGAAATTACAGCCCTACTCACTACTTGAAGACTGCATTTTGAATTGTTTTGCGGTTTTTTTTTCCGTAACGCATTCATTAATACGTATCAGACTCAGTGTGCAAGGTCTCGGTGCGTGGCGAATTTTTCGGACCATGAATACAAAAAAACGCATGCAAAAATTTCAGAACTCACTGTGCAAAGGCCTTTAGAGAATGGCTTGCCCCACCTAGTATCATAAATACATGCCTGCCGAATCCATGCGCTACATTTTAGTATAGCCTATCCTGCTGAAAAAATATTTGTTGCAGAATGCTGAACACATTTATTAATTCAGTGTATATAGAGGTCTATGTTTGGATGAATATTTGCCCATACAGACGAGCCGCGGCTGTTTGATATTCAAGCAACCATTGATTTAGATTCTAGCTCACTAATGGACACACACACACACACACACACACACACACACACACACACACACACACACACACACATATACACAAATCAGATATTTGTACAAGACATTTAAAGCTGTGTTAAAAAAAAAAGCAGTTGCCTTACTGTCCAGACAGTCATTGACTTGTTGGGCAACATTTTTGAATGAAGGCACCAGACTGCTTTCCAGGGCACCGTAGTGTCACATGTAATGATCTAAAACACATTGAAGTGAGCTTTAGAAATTTCCAAGGGAATTTATTTAATGACTTCAATGCTCCTTTGTCGGTAGAAATTTAATCAAGCTTTGAAAACAAAAATAGAAAATTGATGTTCATAAATGAATTTACTACTTTTAACCGCTCCAACAGACGCCATTTTTATTCCTTTTTTTTCTTTTTTAAACCAACAACTGACTCACACACATAGGATATCAAAGATCTATGCTGCCTTCACAAATTGTCCAGATGGTGGCATCTTAGTAGACGGGGTGGATTCAGACATGCCTTCATATCATAGAAAACTCAGTATATTCTGCATGTTTCAAACACAGACTAGTAGTAGTATATTTCAGTCTGCAGAGCAAGGAGAGGTAAGAAAAGAAGGAAATCATGTTTGTATTAGTAGAATGATTTGGGGCAGAAAAATGTCTCTCTCTCTCTCTCTCTCTTTCTCTATTTCTACAATCTGGTTTGTTTCCTCACTTGGTAATGAGCTTGATGAATATTCATGAGGCAGAGCTGTTTACAGCATGTAGATCAGGATTCCTGTGAAACTGATGTGCTGGAGTGCATGATGGTACAGATTAATTATTTGATATAAAAGCTGAAATGCATCCATCAGTGACCAGCTTGGTCACAATAATGGCTCCGAGTATGCTTTTGCTGAACTTTGACACAAGCCTTTGTGTCCTCCGTAGATCAATATATGTAATAATAACCAATATTAGTGAATATGCTAAATAGTCCCGGCCTCCACTGTCACACCAGCCCGAACTACCTGACGCACTGTCTATAAAGCCTATAAAAAAACCTTCTTCATGTATTTTACAACACTTCAGCTTGTGATTCTTATCTAGTGGGGGTCATTTTTTAGGATTCTTTACCTAACTGAAGTCTCTGAGATCCTGACACCTTGCACTTCTGGAGACTCCAGGTAGGTTGCAGCTCTGGAAAATGGTGGCGCTGGAGACTAAAGGGTTCCTGATGGTTTCACCCTTAATTCTTCACCTTAATTCTTAATTCTTTTGCAGTTAACAGGTGTCTTTTCTTCACCATGTTTTTGTCTGACCCTGCTGACCCAACGAGCATTTCACTGTCCAATGGTCACGCCTTAACTGCAATGTCTAGTATTGCATTAGTATTGCATCCTTCTCATGGGCATTTAATACTTTTTGACTTTTCAGTCTGAGTTAAATCTCTTTTTTGGCTCAATTTATCTGTAAAAGAAAACATGCCTAATAATTCTGCACACCTGAATATAAGGTGATTTTCATTTCCAGCCTTCATGAACAATTATATATCACTTATACATTATTACATACTAAATCAATAGTAGTTATTAGGATTACTGTGGTTTGGAATTGGTCAAATGTGCCTGGAAAAAAAATATGATCAGAAAATCAACGTGCCTAATAATTCTGCACTCCCTGTAAAACCATGGCATAGTCTTCACTGAATCCTACTAAATCTATTAAAGAGCAGTGACTGAATATATATATATATATATATATATATATATATATATATATATATATATATATATATATATATATATATATATATATATGTATGTTTTTGTCTATTGTTTTCTGATTAACAGTAGTAACATAGACAGCAGTAGGAAAATTAGGCTGCTGTCACTAAGATTGCATGTATCCAATATACTTTTACACATGCCATTTATTTCCCAACTGTTTGTTCACTTAAAGCTACACTATGTAACTTTTCCGTCCACTAGAGGTCGCCTGTTCAAAACAAAGGCTTAGTTTGATGACGCCATGTTTGAGCGCAGAATCTTGGGACATGTGGTCTTCACCTCACAGCCGGAAAAGAGTCAGGATAGGACTTGGACAGAAATCATGTTCATGGATGCTATTAATAACATTACTGTAGTATGAAGCAGAGCAGGACCGAGTGTTGTGGAGCTGAGCAAGGCCGCAGGAGCGATTGAAGAGCGGGACTGTTATTATTACACAGTCGCCGGCGTCACTTCCTCTTTTCCAGTCATGAGTATGAGGTAACGCAACTCTGTTTATCGTATTAGATATATCTGAGTGTGTTGAAAAGGAAGTCATGGTGGTCGCTCGGCGGCTGCTATAACACTGCAGTGAGAGTACAGCGTTTCTGCTAAATAAAACCGGGAACTGAGGGTAACGCAGATATGACGCAATCGACAGGCGACCCCCTCAAACGCATAGCTCACACGTCCCGGTTCCTTGGTTAAAATAGCAATTTCTCACGATTTACAAATAGTTGGAAACATTTGGGATATTCTAAGTACTCAACTGAACAAAATATATAACACTGGCCTAGTGGTTTTCGGATATGTTACTGCAAAAATCTTACATAGTTCACCTTTAAGATATAACCAACTGTGTTTAAGCAAATACTCACCAAGCTGGGCATTTTTACATATTTCTGTGTGTATTTGACCATTTGGGTGCGAACCACTTTGCTTGTCCATGTTCAACTCCGTCTCGGAGCGCGCACACAGAAAGCCGCTTGGAGAATAGTATCTCTTTTGCGGCTTAATGCATTTTTAACTCTTTTTATTATCGAGTAATAATAATTTTATTAACAGTAGACTGCATTTTACAATAATCACTGATTTAGCAGATTTTGACGTTAAGTTTTGGCTTTTAGGGAGGAAAGACAGCGCACCGCCGCTGTGAAAAAGAAATGCACTAAAATAGGGCTGTGCCTAACTATTTTTTTTAAAATGGTTAATCTAATGTTTATTTTCTTTCAGAGCTATGCTAAAATTTTTCGTTAGGAGCACTTGTAATGTTCCCAATACAATTTCTTAAATTAAAATAGAAAATGTGTTTTTTAAATGTTAATTTAAATCTGCAGTCCGTAAGTTTTACCTTCTCTGTTTGCACCCTGAAATTGCATTTATTTGCGGAGTTATCTTCTTTACGTGGGTTGTGCATCGACACGGCTCCTCAGCGTGGAAGAATCTAATATTTTGAGGTGTGGGTTGTCTATCAACGCACCAGTTGTCAACGATGATTATCCTTTTTGAACTTTCTGGAGTACAAGTTGCCATCAAAACGACAAGTTTAATTACATTCCTGCTGCTTTAAGAAGAGGCCACAAACGATCCGCCACCTGCAGCATCCACACACGCGATATAGCCTAGTAGCCCAGACTCCTTTATGTATACAGACGTGACGTAATGATGCAAAGACGAACGGCGAAAGCTCGTATTTCCCACGGAAAGCTACCAGTACCATTTAACATAGAACACATTATTACAAGCATACCGTTGTGAATCAGGCTATGGTAAGGTACACTGCATTTTGAACACTGGCTGGTTATGTTCTTGCTCAAATTGATTTTGGATCATTTGTAACCAAAAAAATGTACGGACTGCAGCTTTAAACAATAAATTCAGTTAGAACAATTAGACTGTTACCAATCAAATGAAATCCGCCTAAAAAAAAATCCATCCGCAAAAAAAAGTCCATCTTTGCACTAGGGATGGGCATTTTTGTCAATTTCTCATTTCGATCATCGATAGGTTTCAAAAACGAGTACTCGATTACTCGGGGGCGGGGCATGTGCAGGGGGCGGGGCTTGTCCTTCATTGAGATAATGAAAACTGTTATGAAAAAGGTTGTTGACAAATACAAACGTGACATGAAAACAGGTATATGAAAACATGAACATATAAAACAAAAAATAACTGCTAGATTATGATGCATAAATGTCTTTGAAAAAGAAACATCTTTATAAAATGACTGTCTCAAATAACCAAGTCAGTAATATCGAGCATTGCCTTTGAGCTGAAACTGTGAAATAACACCACCCTGCAGAGCTTGCTAGCTGGTTAATAAAGTCAACCAAACGCACCATATATCAATATTAATATGAAGATTATTATGAACCTATTACGACATAAATCAACACAAAAGGGCGTGAATGCGCACGTGAACTTCAGCGTGCTAGATTTTACAGTCGAAGGGGTTTGAAACGGAACATTTTGAATGCGCTCTTCCCTTAACAACGCTGATACACGGACAACGAAAGCACACAGAATCAACATTTTATTAAAATCCTGTTCTCATTATAATGCTTTGACAGATTGACTCTGCACATCATTTTATTATTACATGCACTTAATTTTATTATTCATGATCGAAGCGTTTACAAACATCACTGCGCGTTTTCGAACTCATAACGAAAAACAGCTTTAAATAAACTAGGTCTACTGTTAAAAAATACGAGAACAGTATAGCACTGCTTCATTACTAATATCAATGATTCTGAGAAAGAAATAGCCTATCTAAAAAGAATATGACCGTCTCTAAAACAATCATGTCGAGCATGAAATATGCGTTTGAGCTGAAACTGAAGAGAATGAACAACAGCCGGTATAACGGCAGCGCTTTGCTAGCTTGTTAAGCTCAACCAAACGCTTCTTATATTAGATTAACCAGATAGACAACATAAAAGTAATCTTACAACGTGCATCTGCAGAAAAGTACGCGAATGCGCACATGAACTTCACGCGCTTTAGGGGTGCACCGATCCGATATTAGGATCGGATATCGGCCGCGATACTGACAAAATAGCTGGATCGGGGATCGGAAAAATTAACAGATCCACAAGCCGATCCAGGTGTTTTTTTCCGTTGCAGCAGAACCTACGTCATTCGTCAGCTTCACGTGGTCGCATGCTAGAAGGGAGTCGGCTGTGTGGAGGAGATATTTCACGCTTGCCACGCCAACTAGTTCGTCGCTGTTTCGAGGGTATTACTGCAAAGTCAGGGTCTTTCCTGCATTGACATTTTTTTGACGGCCAAAGCCTAATTTGATGAGTTATTGTGATTTACGAGTGATGTAGAACAGATGCTGCGCTTGTGACTGAGTGACAGAGAGAACGATCTGAGAGCTCCTCCCCCGCGCGCGCTCTCTGGGTCTTCAAAATAATCAGTGTTCGCTCTCATATTTCACATATTAATCCAAATCAAAAGCTCGGAAGACCGAAACCATGTTGCACGTGACACATTCGGACAATTTTGTCCTTGAATTATCACTGGGTGTGAATTGCGCTCAAAAAACATTGACTCTTCTCTGACCAGCTGACATAAAGCATACTTTCAATAAGCGGGAGACAAATTATATCCAGTTATGAAGTGTTTTCTGTGTGTTGACATCTTTCGCGATGTTCTAACAGACGGGATTCACACACAAAGCGTCTGCTGGTGTCCGATTCGCGACCTAATGACTCATTTGAACCGAATCATTTTAACGACTGTCCAACACTGAACTCATGAATCAGTTTATTAATTTACTCAGAACGCATCTGAAATGAGAACACAAGTGTGCTTACCCATTTTAGCAAGAGTGGGTAGTAAGAATTATTTTTAATTATCAACAGTATTTCATCTTATTTCTGTTGACAGTGTGTAGTAAAATAAATAGGCCTAGCCTACAATCATTTAGACAGGAGTGAGGTGAAACCAGAACAAAGTTGTTATTAGCTAGCTGAAATTTTTTATTAAATTGCATATGGTAGAAAATTAGACTATTTGTTAATTTGTAATGCTACTTTTTAATATTGATATGATTATATACCAAAACAATTATCTGTAGTGTAAAAAATGTTTGGTAACTGTCAGATTACTATTGTATGTTTGACCAATACACTGTTTTTTGTTTCCACTGCTACATTTTATTTATTTAAAGAAGTTAGATTACATTCTATTTTAGATTTGAATGCACAATTGTTTTTTAAATAAATAAGAATTCAACACCTTACATACATCTGTTATTTTGTCTTAGTTATGTTTAGTTAGTAAAGTCTGGTGCCTTTAGTCTCTTCAAGGAAGGTATAAGGTGGAAGATATACAGTTTATTATTAATTCAACAATATATCGGATCGGTATCGGGTATCGACAGATACACAAAGCCCAGGCATCGGTATCGGTATCGGGACTGAAAAAGTCGGATCGGTGCACCCCTAACGCGCTTCCGGCTAGTTTCTCTGTGGATCAGCTGATACACGGGGAACTAAGCACAGAGAATTTACAGCATTCTAATTTCCATCGTGTTCTCATTATAATGCTATGTAGGCTATGACAGATTGGCGCTGCACATCTTGCACTAACCATTCAATGATCACAGTGATTCCAGACATCACTGCAGTGCACGCCTCAGTTTCACTTTATTTCGCCGGTCTGGAGGCGTGCTTTATAACGCTAACTAGGCATGTGCCGGTATCAAATTTTCATGTTGCGATTAATTGCTGAAGCTTTTATCACGGTATACGGTATTATCACGTTATTTAAAAAAAAGTTGCAAAAAAGTGTTGTCATACTATAACAGGTTTAAAAACTTTCTTATAACAAAAGAACCAAACATTTAAATACAATAAAGCAATACACAAAAATGTATAAAGTAAACAAATATTTGAAACAGATTAAAGTGCTAAAGAATTATAAAGAACAATAGGTAACACTTTACAATAATGTCTTGCCAGTTAATGCATTAACATTAACAAAGAGTGAATAGCTACATTTTTACAGAAGTTATTCTTCTTTGATAATGTTAGTTTAAAAAAGCAACTGTTAGTGTAAGCTCAGGTCCATTAAATAATACAGTTACAACTTTTGATTTTAATAATGTGTTATTAAATGCTGAAATGTACATTTAACTAAGATTAATACATGCTTTAGAAGTATTTTTCATTGTCAGTTTGTTAATGAATGAACTAATGTTAAATAATGGAGCCATATTGTAAAGTGTGTGATTGAACAACAGTCAGAACATATTCAAACAATATCTAGGGCATGTAATTTAAAACTTAAAAAAAAAAATTAAGTTTGAAAATTACTTTAAGTCTTTAAGTATTAGGTTATGTGATGATGAGCACCGGATTGTGGTTACTGGGGAAACGGCTGTATTTCTGCTGTTCCATTAGCGCCCTCTGCTGTCTGAAAGTGAATGTGCACTTCAGTGCGTCTTCACTTGTTCCGCCATGTGCTCGGTCATGAACGGTCTGTTTACATCAGTGCGAGTTCCTCTTTGACGCGTTGTTCATTTTAAACGGTTGATGGGTAAAGTATTCTTAAAATATATTCTAAAAATCTGAATAATTCGTAATAAATAATTATTCACGGTATTTTTAAGTGCCCACGATAACAATATTGTGCATGTTCATTATTGCGGTATATCGTATTACCGTTTACCGGCACATGTCTAACGCTAACAGACCTCCGGTACCGCGCAAAACGACGCAGTAACCAATAAAAAAAGAGACAAATATTTTTTTTTCAGGGCGATCATCGTTCTCATGATCGATGATCGCTGTCACGTTCGAGTACTCGATTACTCGACCACTGTTGCCCATCCCTACTTTGCACTGCAGAAGTGTCACAGAAGCTCCATCTGTAGGGTTGCTGTCATTGCAATGTTCCCGTAAAGACGTTGCAAATGTATTGTCCTTTTCAGAAACCTGTAGAACTGCCAGATTGTTAATGTAGTGAAGCAATTTTAGCATTAAAAAAAAATATTGCGAGGTTTGCGTCATCTGAATGGCTCTTCTGATCTAAATGATCTCCGATCAAACTTGATGATGATGATGATGATGATACATAAAAATATTTTAAATGAATAAAATATTAAATTAAATAAGTTATTCATGTTTATATTGTTTTAGCATATTGATTTTGTTGTTGCGTCAAAAAGCAAAAATCAAATCTAAGTGTTTTGTCTATGTGTTTTGCATATTGGTTCTCAGTCACAACAGATACAAACCTGTATTGTTCATAAAAAGGAATATTGGTTTATTGGTCTCTTGTCCTCATAGTTTTTTTTCTTCTCCTATTCAACGTATTTCTGTTTTTCTTGTGCTGTTTATCTGTTGTACGGTTGACATTATATGAAATGAAAATTCTGTTACGTTGAGGCTGTTTTACAATAAAAGCGAGACTGTGTTATTGTGCAAGTTATAACTCTCATTTTCTACATTTTTTGTCTTGTCTGCTTAGTTCTGCTCCACCTGTGTCTCTCCTCCTCCTCCTTTCTCTCTCTCTCTCTCTCTCTCTCTCTCTCTCTCTCTCTCTCTCTCTCTCTCTCTCTCTCTCTCTCTCTCTCTCTCTCTCTCTCTCTCTCTCTCTCTCTCTCTCTCTCTCTCTCTCTCTCTCTCTCTCTCTCTCTCTCTCTCTCTCTCTCTCTCTCTCTCTCTCTCTCTCTCTCTCCCTCCATGTCAACTTCTCTCACTCTTTCTCTCTGTGACTTTACTTGTCTAAATGCCTGTCTCTTCTCCTCACTTTTTCTCTTTCTCTCTGTCTCCTGCTGTTATGCGTCTAACTGCTCGTTAAGCCATCTGTAAAACCTTTGATCTCAAAGCTTTGCCACTCAGCAGCCAAACAGAGGAGTGTGTGTCTGCGTGCGTGTGTGTCTGTCTGACTTAGGTTTGTTTCACATGTGTGAGAGAGATGAGTTCTGGAAGGAAAGTGCAGTGAAATCCATATTTTGAAGCACTTAATAGTTTGTTAGGGTTTGTAAGGCGTTTATACCAAGCTCATAAAAAAGCCGCTGATCTCAAGGATAGGTACAGGAGCCAAGTGAGCATTTATTTAACTGATTGATATCGGCTATCCTAAGCCGATCTTTTACTTTGTCAGCGGTCATGCAGGTGTCGTGCAGTAGGTGGCGGTATGCACCTTCAAGTGGGTTTGCCAACCGGCATTAAAAGGAAAAGAAGCTCAAATGTGTGTTGCGCGAGAACCAACGAGGTCTGATGTAGCGTGTCACACACACATTCAAGCTTCCGTGTTTAGCATATTTAATGCAAACTTTTGTAATGAATCACTTAATTTATTAGTTTTTGCAGACTATCGAAGATGTCATTGCCATAACGCATTGCTATAGGTTGCGTCTTGCTTCGGACTTGACTGACTGGCATTCTTACACCGCAAGCTTCATGCTTTCTAACCATCTCCACCTTTGTTTTCTTTTTGTTGCAATTATTCTGCAATTATTGTATATATAAAATACAAGGAGTTTATATCCGTAGTCCCATATTCATAATTGTGACCACACAGTCTTATTACAATGTCTACAGTTGTGACGCATTGAATGCTACCAATGTCTTTAAATATAAATACTGTAGTGATTGTTTGGAATTATTCTGTATAGATGCCCCTTTTTTCGAGTCCCTGAGAAACTCTGTACGTCCTGTTCTCTTCAAGAATGAGTGACTTTATGAAGCTGGTGCAAATATTTTAGGAGTCATGAAATGTACTTTTAAAGAGCTCATCAGCATCACTTCTGAATGAATCAAAGCAAAGTTTAATAGCAGCCAAAGTTAAGCGGAAAATTACCAGTGGAAGTGACTGGAAATGCACCATTTGCTTCAAATTCCTGGTGGGTTTTAGTCTGCTATGACTCCTCGTCTGCTCTCGCATAGCCAGACATTTGACCCTTGGTGTAAATTTGTCTAAAGTTTGAATTATTAGCGGTGTAACAATATATTGTGTCTAGGGCACAATATATCGAAATATCGCAAATGTACATATCGCAATATGTATATCGCAATGGCACGCAATATCTGAAGGATTTTAATAGGCTACTTCAACATTGGGAAAAGTGTACGTTGTAGGTCGATGCATTAGGCCTGTCGCGATAGTCAATAAATCAATTAATCGCACGATAAAAAAATGAGCTCGATAATTTCCACTTGCATGCTTGTTTGTTTTCCTTCTTTCTCTCTCTCGCTCGCTCGCTCTCTCGCTGACTGCGTGCGCGCGCCTTGTCCGTTTGGGGAGGTGTTTATAGGCCTACTCGACGCACAGACTGGGTGCCGGCGTGATGAGACGCCATGCTCGACCAGATTCGCCTGGAACTCGTGCTTCTTCGGTTGAGGAGCTGCGCGCAAAGTTACAAAATTTGACGTGCACACCGCCAAACGAAATGGGGTCTCACGCACTCAACGCGCACTACCGCCGCGCGCCACGTTGACGCCATTTTTGCCGCGCACTCGTGAGGAGGCGTCGAGTTTAAACAAGGCTTAAAGCTACACTGAAGTTGGCAGTTTGATAAATGCAATCTTTGTGTGCTAAAAAGGCACATAAGTTCCTCTAGAGATAGCAATACATATTCTCCTTTTTTTGCCAAATAAAGGAAAAGCATGTCATCAATGTGGTCTCTCTTGCTGTATCAAAATCTCACCTAGCTTTCCTCAGAGATGGTCCCAATAATGTGCTTAAAGTCAAGTCAAATTCAGTTTGTGCATGATTACATGATAAAACAATTTTTTTAATACGGTATCCTAAATTGTGGATAATTAAGCTAAATATCATATACTGAAGTACATTTCTGGAGTGTTAATGATTAAAAGAAAAAACAACAACAAGAACCGTACAGAACCAAAAACCGTGATACGAACCGTGGGTTTTGTGAACCGTGCCACCCCTAATATGCACCTAAAACACAATCATCCGTTGCAGTTTTCATCCATTTTATTTATTGTTTTAGGTATATATTCAAGTTCTTTTTTTGTTTAGAGACTGAGAGTCCATTGCTTTTATTGTTTTTGGTTGTTTTGTTCATTTATTGTGTATATTTAAAATGTTTTCCATTTTCGGTGTTAAATAGTCTTTAGAAATAAAAGTTTTTTATCTTTGAAAAGGTGTACCTGCATTATTATGCCATTATCACTATTTTAGATGAAAATGGTCTCAGAACGACAATATTATCGTTTATCGCAATAATTTCTTGGGCAATTTATCGTCCAGCAAAATTTATCGTGACAGGCCTACGATGCATATAGCAGAGAATGGGTACACGACTGTTACTTATGTGACTTGCTTGACGTTAAAAAGAGTTATTAAACACAATAACTTGTGAAAAACAACTCCTTGCAGTCTCGCGCTGTCTTCTGTCGGACACACCGAAATGTCCGCACAAGCCGCCTCTCTGAAAGCATGTGATCCCTTCAGTTCTGTTTCGTGTCTTGTTACTAGGGTTGGGAATCGTGAGAAATTTTCCGGTTCCGGTTCCGCCTAACGATTCCGATTCCGGTTCCATTAAAATTATTAAACAAATAGTGGTAAAGGAAAAAGGCACAATACGCAACTCCATTTTGTGTTTATACTTGCTCTAAAATTCATTTACAGGTTGGCAATGTCAAAAAAGTCCTGTACTGTACATATATTACAGTATTAATTAAGCCATTCTTGCAACACATTTTTTTCAAATGAACACCTCTGAAATTGTCTTATTACATTTTATCTCTCTGTTTCTGAATAAAACCAAGTTATAAATTATATTTATTAGTTATATTTATTAATTAGTTGTATATTAATTTAATAGTAATTCAGTTATTCAGTGAACTTGTAAATAATAAATTGCAATTCAGCATTACAAAGGTAATTGTGCCTAAACGCTTACCTAAACCATGGTGACTCAACGGTTGACATATATATATATATATATATGTATGTATGTATGTATAGTATAGTATAGTATATATATATATATAGGCCTTTCACTATAAATCTGGTATAAGCCCTGAGGCACTCTGTGCTGTAGCAAATGTTTTGTCAAATTGCAAGTGCAGCCTCCTTTGCATGTTATTAACTTTTCACATGTTACATTTTGCTTCATTATCATTCATTCTTTGGAAATGAATCCATACTTGTGACTTTCTCTTCGCCATGCTGGTGGTTAACGAGAAAATATCTGACGCAAAACCGTAAATGTGTAGCGCGAGGGCTTTCAGGCTGAACTGCTGCACTCCTGGAAGCGGCAGGCAATGGAATTAATATTCATGATGAGGTGAGTCAGGGTTGCCAGGTTTTTACAAAAAAAACCCCACACAATTGCACAATCGCCTCAACCCGCGGACATGAAACACAGCCCGCGGCAACAGTGGAAAGCGGGAAAACCACGGACTTGGCAACACTGGCTGTCACTCGCTATGAAAGGATACGCTTCCAGCGCTTCGCACACGCATTGCACCAGAACCGTTTTCGGAACCGAAACTTAGGAATTTCGCGCTGTTCTGGTATTTTTCAAAAATCAGTTTCGGTTCTGCATAAGAACCGGTTCTCGGTTCCCAACCCTACTTGTTACACACTCGAACTGCCAAATACACACACAGTTATGTCAAAATGGCTGTCTTGACGAGTATTCATGTAAACCCAGTCGGTTATGCTTTAAGTGAACGATATCAGTTGGGGAAAGAAACCGAATGCGTGTCAATAGGATCCGTGCATTAGGTCTTAAAGTGACAGCCTTCTAATACTGTAAACCTGCTAATACAGTAAACCTGTATTAACCCTAATTGTGTCACAATATATCGCAATACAAAAATGCATCAATATGTATTGTGAATAGTTCAAACAAAATGAAAATTACTATGTGAGTTTAAGAGAGTGAAGCCGCCAGTGTCCAAATCCGCAGTGGTGCCTACCCGATGCAGTCTAAAATAGTCTGAATATTAACATGGGTGTACGGTAGTGAATCAGGATAAGACGGTTTGAAAAATGGATTCACAATGTACTCGCTCATTATATACATTTTGTAAATTGAACACAGAAAACTGTTACGGACTGCAGCTTTAAAAATACAAGAGGTCAATTTTGATTTCATGGCACCTTGAAACTGTTGTGGGGATGAACATCACCCTACTGGAGATGAGTGTATGTTTGTGAGCGTGCCAGTGGCTGAAAGGACATTCTTTCAGTCTCATCTGTACGTCAATGAGAGGGACCACTCAGAGCGGACATGTTTGCTCTCCTTCATCTCACCCTGTCTCTGTGCTGTCCATCCAAACGGGTGGCCTGGGTCTCGTCTCGGCAACGTGTCTGCTAGTTTAGAGAGCTGCACTTCTGATCAAAGCCATGCGTGTCTCTGAGGGCTCTGATGCCATTCTCATCAGGTATGATGTCGAGATGCTTTATAGATTTGCTCAGAACACCTCCTGACAGCCACACACTCATACACGCTGATGTCTTTTATAGCGCTTTGTGTCACTGACTTCTTAGGAGCAGAATCAATTATCAGTAATTAAGTTAGTGTCAAAGTCTTTATCACTCATTCAACCGTTGAGTTTTATCTTCATTCATCTGCTTCTGACCCTCTTCAGATGTCCAAGAAAGACCTCCTCTTCTTCTTCTGATGACATCTTTGTTCTTCCTTTCATTTCAGTGCTTCTCTCTCTTTTCATCTCTCTTGTCATCTGCAGAAAATTTTCTTTTATTCATGTGTCTTTTATTGAGAAAGTAGACAGTTGTATTCTTGTTTGAATGCCGTGGCTACCATTTTAGGCTAACCTTCTCGCTTTGCAAATTTTTTTCCCCCTTCAACTGTGCACAAGAATCCACAATCAAGCATGTGATGCAAAATTTTAATGCCTGAAATTATAAATATGGTAAACTATACTTCAATCAATGACAATTAGGGATGCACCGAAATGAAAATTCTGGCCAAAGCCGAATACCGAACGTGGTTTTTCTATATTTTTTTTTCTCATTTAATTTGCCAATTTTTTCACCATTGCATAAATTAAATGGTAAAAATGTGCTTTTTACTATTTTGTCTTCCTTTTTTTAAAGAAAAATAAATGACAAAACTATAAAAATGATTAAAACAAATTAATTAATAAATGATAAAAAAAAACTAATTTAACACTGAACATTTTTTTTAGCATTCCAGCAGACATTAACTTAAATCAATCAATATAACTTAGGCCAAATTATTATTAATTATTATTATTATTATTATTATTATTATTATTATTATTATTATTATTATTATTATTATTATTATTATTATTATTATTTAAGTTATCTTATCTTTGGCCTGTTTTGCCTACAGGTATCATGATCAAATCACTGAGGGTGCTCTATTAAAGTGAAGACGTAGGCTAAGCAACAGCTCCACCACTAGGGCTGCAACAAACTATTATTTTAATAATCAATTAATCTAACGATTATTAGAACGATTAATCGATCAATCATTGATTATTGTCATTGACATCGATGACTAATCAGTACATTTTGAATGATTATTCAGCTTTTTCCATTGGTTAAAACATCGAGTTATACATATTCGAACTAATAAAGTATAAAAAAGAAAGTCACTTCAGCTTTTGAAATGGTTGTTTTAATTAACTTTGGCTGCGTTCACACTGCAGGGCTTAATGCTCAATTCCGATTTTTTGAAAAAATTTGATTTTTTTGCAAGGCCGTTCACATTTCCAATTAAATGCGACCTTTTGTGATCTCCTGTGTGAACGTGAAATGACCCAGAAGTGACCCGCATACGCAGAAGAGTACTCAACGGTCAACGACGTCACTTGTTGTTTACGGAAGTAGCCAAATATGGGTGTCAGCATTGGAGTTCGTTTAGCTTTATTAAAGTTATTTTCGCAACGGAACCAGCACCATTACAACCTTCTCATGTTAAGAAGAAAATTAAAAAAGAGGAGGAGAGCAAGGTTTTTGGCCATGGCGTTTTGTATCTTCTTATTCCCGCCTACTTCAACGTACAATGATGACGTTTGTCGCATATCAACGACGTGCAGGTCGGATACATGTGACCTGGCAGTTCAGACTGAAGACGCATTTCAAAAGATCGGATATGTATCGGATTTGGACCACATACCCAAGTGGCCTGGGTCGCATTTGAAAAGATCGGATGTGTCGTTCAGACTGTCATGAAAAGATCAGATACAGGTCGCATAAGGGCAAAAAAATCGGAATTGGGTCGTTTCAGCCTGCAGTGTGAACGCAGCCTTTGAGCCAAGTTCTGACAACTCAAATCACACACAAATGCTCTCTAAGCATTGTTTAAATGTTCTGTTCGCTTTCAATTGAAAAAATAAATAATAATAAACAAAAATTAGCTGCATTACAAACAAGCAAACAAAAAAAATAGATGTTTGAATGTAAACATCTCTTGGCAGCAGTATTAAGAGCTTAATTTGTAAAACAATAATAGGCCCATTGCTTTTCTTAGAACTGAAACAGAAAAAGAGGACATTTACTTCAGGACACGAATGGTAAAAATATTAATCTGCAAATGACATTGCAGACAAAATGACAATATTAATCTTGCATGACAATTGAGCTGACATATTCTCATTCACCTTTTATTTAACAATATGAAAAAGTAACTGACGTGATATTCTTCCTAACATCGCCTTTTGTAAGTCTTCATGCATATGGAACAAAATACAGGCAAGTGATGAGACTATAATACCTAATAGTGTTATAATAATACAATGGATTATATAGACTGTAGACTTGAAAGCGAGCCAATACCACTCCATTTACAATCCGTAAACACTGTCGCTATGTCAGTTTATCGCATTTTCACAAAGTTCAATGAAGCTCCTAACAATGCACAATAAATATCTTACTTGCATCGATTCGTGTCTACACTTTGTTTGTTTGTTCATGAAAGGTTTTACGAGCCGGTCACCGCTGCAGAAACACGTTGTAAATGGATACATTTGACGTTCTACCGACACAAATATGCACTGGAGCATTTGCCAATATATTATTACAGTATCAACTGAGGGTGCTCTTGTTTGCATTTGAGCGTGCTTAGACAGTGTCTGCAAATGTTTAGATTTTTCTCTGTCTTTTGATGTTTGATTAACATTTAAGCACACAAGCAGTTTCATTAGGGTGCTGTCACTTTAAGAGCCGCACGGATCTCTTCACAAATATAGTGCTACAAGTGCGCTGTTGTAGACTACTGAATTCAGGATCATGCACTGTTTGAGAGGTGGCTTTATGTGTGCACAAGTACTTTGCTTATTGCGCCTAACTACATTAAGCATGTCACACGTAACATTCATGTGTCCAGTCCATTCTCTATTGTTTGCAGCTACTTAAAACTTGGACTTTTTGTAATCTTTTGGAGTGTTAAAATCACGCAGTAATCGCAAGACATTGCATATCGCAATATATGTACATTTGCAATATTTCGATCATTTTTATATATCGTGCAGCCCTAGTGACATGGCTGACTGAAATGAACTAGGGCTCTACTAAAATGTTTGTCTAATAATGATGGAAGTGCGTACATACATGTATGGTTGTTTTATTCAGATCGTTCTGGATGCTGAGGTTCTGTCTGCCTGCCAAGGGCCTGTGAAGCATCTTGTGTCCAAGCAGAACATTTTGCTACCTATATCTTTAGGATCATCATGGAAATCAGTAAATCAGTATTCATTTTGGTTTTTCAAAGAGACGCTTCTATTTGGCCAATTAGAAATTAGGTATACCTAATTGGAAAACAATTCAATATCCCAATGCGCATGATGTGCAAATACTCCCCTTAATGCCCCATAGAAGTTTTTTCATCCCTAGAACTCCATGTGGCGACACTCATGTGATCTATTGCTCTCATTAGGCCACCAAAACAAGTATATGAATATTTTTATGAGAGGTAGAGCTGCACATAAAGTGGATCTCTTCAGCAGGTGGTCTGCCTATTATTTTATTCTCCAAAACATTAGTGAGAAAATTAAAATGTTAAAAATACAATATTAAGTTAACTGCAGTCGAAGCTAAAGTTAATAAGCTAAAGTTCAGCTGAATAATTCATAGTCCCTCCCACATTAACATGCATTGAATTAAAATATTGCCTTTGCTGGAAAGAAATGCGGATGTGTAAATTCAGAAAGTATTCCTTCATGCCAGTCCTCACAGATAGGATATAGACAGAGTTATGAAAGGCACTTTCAAGGGTGCAGATAAAAGCATTAGAAAGAAAGAATGTGGTTGGCTAGTGTGAGGACTGGTAGAAACAGGAAGAAAAGTGAAGCCCTCTTGGCAGAGAGTGTCTGATCATGACTTGTTGCCCTTGAATGTCTTCAGTTAAATGTGTGAAGGGGAAGCATTTATCCTCTGTATACCTGTGTGAGCGCATCTATCTGTCCTCCAGCTGACAGCAGCGCTCTTCATGTTGACACTTATTCTCTCTTATCATCTGTTTTTAAACACGACAGCTTCACTGTGAAGAACACACCTGAACCTCCAGCTGCCTTACGCTACCTTCAAATAGTTCTGGGAAGCTCCTTAAGCGCAAAGTATACTTCGGCTGTCCATGTTCCATGATGGTCCGCACTCTGTCTATGTGACGTAATTTTCGTCATCAGGAGGGTCTGCAGATGTCCGCACTTAGCCCAATTTTTGTGGATGGTGCGCTTACAACAGTTGTGAATATTCAGATAGAAGAATCCACTAGGTGGCAATATGCACAGTTGTGATATGGTAAAGAGTAACACAAAACCCTAAACAAAGCAACATCTTCTCCATCCTTTTTTATTTTGGTTCGTGTTCTAAACTTTGCATGCAATGGGGGATTCGCTACGTTTCTTTTGAGTGAATGTACTGTAAATAACACAACTCTGTGCTGCCCTCTGAAGTTAAAAGAAACAATAATTCTATATTACAAATATATTCTATTTTTACTTGCTGACACGGTAGCCCCTTAAGATCAGCTAGCTCTAACTAAAGTGATAGATTATGGCAAAGATTTAAGTGTCATATTTTGAAGAGCGCTTTCCCTTTAAAGGGGGGTTGAATTGAGAAATCAACTTTCCCTTGAGCTTTTGATATATAAAAGGTCATGGTAATATAAGTATATCCTGTAAGTTTCAGAGCGGAAACCTTCCTTGTTAGTCAAAGAAAAGCTTTTATAGACACCAGGCCCAGCAAACGCTCGATCTCGGTGTGCCAGGCTATGACGTCAGAGTGTTAGTGAAGCACCACCTCAACAGAAGAAGAACAACGCCTGATTCTGTAGCCCCGCCCACCAACTCGTGCCTGACATGACATAGGCCTACATGGAGCTAAACTGGATATAATTTCTAAACATACCACATAAGCTTCATTCGAATTCCAATATTATGAATGCATGGATGAACTTTATTTTTAATGAATATCCAGCTCACATGGGGAAGACATTGCGCGTCTGTTCCTTCATTTCTCCACGGATTCGTTTTGTAAACGAGACTGGATTTCAGACAGGATGAGGTTAACCACACTTATGTGAGTGAAAATGTTTTTTATATGTGATTAGCATTGGATTGTTACAGATCGTTTGATATCTATTGATTATGTGTACGTGTCTAAACTGAACATAACTTAGCACGCTGTCACAGGCTGGAGAACCCTTTATTTGTGGTGTTGGTGGTTCATTGCAAATCGGGATCAGACTCGGACATGTATGGGCTTGGGCTCGCATAGCCCAAGGTCCCGGTGTGTTTTCCAGACGGGCTACCAAAACGTAAGCCCGGCCTGCTGATGTTAAATAGCTATCTTAAATAGTTAAATAGCATTCCTTTCTTGATGTGCTTTGTTCACTCTCTTGACTTGATATTTGAAGGAAAAATACAATCGCGGAAGTTTTGATTGCAACGCACTTGGTGTGTGTGTGTGTGATGCACGGTTCACACTTATATCCACCGATCGGGCGGGACAAGTACCGTAAAACTTCAAATAATAGCCGAGTCCCAAATAGACGCCTGTCTCTTTTAAATGCCTGGTGTGACGACAGGTTTGGGTAAATAAAGGCCGTTCTCAAATAGAGGCCTGGTCTGTTTTTTAGT
The DNA here is from genome assembly GCA_033150135.1 of Gobio occitaniae. NCBI lineage: Eukaryota > Metazoa > Chordata > Actinopteri > Cypriniformes > Gobionidae > Gobio > Gobio occitaniae. The sequence continues at coordinate 30,103 of JARQWZ010006182.1, read as the reverse complement.
ATCGGGCTGTATTTGATCTTCTCAAAACCGTCAAATCGTCTGTTCTATGTTTTGATTAGATTTCACATGACAGACGGTACCGTTCATGAACGACTCCTCACTATGGCAACATAACAAAGAGGTTAACGAACTTTCAGTCTTCAGTTTTTCTTAATTCTCTCAATACCACCATGGAGAAAAGTATAATTTGACATTTAAGCTGACAGTTGTCAAATTTCAAGCGTGGGTAAAGCTGGATACGGAGCGGCTGAAAAATTCCTTTAATGCTTGTGCGCAGACGTGCGCGTGTGTTTGTGTGTGCGAGGGAGAAAGAGGAGATAATATATTTCATTAACTTCGGGATGTTATACCTAGGTATGTGGCCTGACAGTAGCTTCTGATGGAAGCGAGGATCACCTTATCCATTGTTTCAAAGAGGGAGAGCCGTGCGCATCTGGGCGGGATCTGTTAGTGCGAGCAAGACAGGCAGAGTTAGCGGAGGCCGGAGAGGGAGAAGTGGAGGAGAGCGACGAGGAGGAGGAATTCGCCCATGAACTTGTAATTGAGAATCGCGGGGATGATGATGGTGATGAATAGAGTAATTTTCTATCACATGATTGCAGTTGTTTTACAGGGTAGCCTTCATTCTTTCTTGTTGATGTGTTTCAGGCAACAAGTTCATACGCTCAATGGATTTTAGCGGTAACTTATATTGTTCTGCCCATTGCTGTCACATCGTTTCATTTTTTGTGCTGCCAATAATCGAAGACATTTCTTACATTAAATGATTTGTTAAACACATTCGAATTAATTATAAATAAAACGTAATATAATGTGGTAACCTCCTACCGTCATGCTTGAACATCTCAACACTAAATTAAAGGCCTGTCTCTTATAGACGCCTGTTTCAAATACAAGCCGGTGCAGTTCGGTGATTTGGGTAAATAGAAGCCCGGGCTATTATTTGAAGTTTTACGGTAATACAAAACGGCTGGGTTTGTCCATATTTGACACAAATTTGGGTTAAAACAATAACCCAGCATTTTTTTGAGTGTACATCACTTTTGATTTGATTTACCGCTATTCTTACTGTTACTCAATTTAATGCATCTTTACTGAATAAAAGTAAAAATAAAAAAACTACACTTTTAAATGGAATATATATATATATATATATATATATATATATATATATATATATATATATATATATATATATATATATATATATATATATATATATATAATAATTTAAAATTAGTAGTAAACAGTTAAAATATTGACATTTGTCAGTTATTAGCTGTAACTTAAAAACAATTGCCAGACTGGATAGCAGGATGTTTAAAAAAAAGTATTCTGTCACTTTTTGTTTTTTGTGCTTCCATTTTTATTCCGCTCACTCTTTCACTTTGTTCCTCATCTTTTGTCTTCCAGTTATCGCTGGTTCTCTGTCTTTCCATCTCTCCTATCTGTAGATTGCCGTCCGGTGCTGAGTTGATCATCTATCTCTATCTGTCTCTTCCACTCTCTCACTTCATCTCTCTCACTCATCTCTTGTGCTCACATTCATTCTTTAACTACTGAAGCACCTTTTGGCAATTGTTATTTAATTCAATTGTTGGGTCTGTCTAATATTGATTGAGCTGCATATGATGTGTAAACCTGAATTGGCTTTTAACATTGATCTACTTTCAGTTTTTTTTCATGTGCCTTCATGTTTGGAATGTTGTGAATTATTTTTTATTTTTTTTGGACAAGGAAGTGTGCTTTCAGAAGATCTGTTTGTGCAGTTTGTTTGTGAGAAGTACATCAAGAAACTATTCTTTGTCTCTGTGTTTATTGCTGTCTTTCAAAATGTGTTGAGCTGCTTACCTTGAGTTAGACATCATAAATGTTTTTGTGTAGCTCCAAAATGCTGATTGGCATGTTGGCAGCTCGCTATATTTTGAGACACAGCCCTTGGGTTACTTCCATCTATCCATCGTCAGATGAAGGGTCTTGTTTCTGTTTTCGTCTCTTTGCGGCAAAGGTGTGAAAGTCAATAGTATGCTGATTCTTTTGCAGTGCTGAATAGATGCTCTCAGGTTAAGTATCAATTTCAATTATTATTGTGCATGTCAAGGAATTGACTTTCTAAAGCTCATTAGACAGCATAATAACCTTCTTCTTCAATTAGAGAGCAGGGGTGAGAATTCTGTGAAGCGCATTACAGCTGCAGAGGTTTGAAATGCCTTCTCTGCTCCTTCTATCCATCGAATGCGTTCACTTTATGTAATGGAAAGGACAACTTTCACCCAAAAACTGAACATTTTGAAGTTAACTAAACTTCATTTCGTGACTGTAGTATTTTTTTATTATGCGGGTTTTCACCTACGCTTGTTGGTTAGTGCGAGATGCATTCTGGGATACCTGTCTCAAGTCCGCACAAGTCACCAGTCGATGCATCCTTGATAAAAGAGGTGGATCAAGGACACATCCGACAATTTGGATTGTACATGGCTAGATGTGAACTTTGAATTGGAACAGTACTTGGGCTGCGACTGATGACGTTTCACAAGTCCACAAGAACACAAGTACAGACAAGAATGCATATTGAGAAACATTGCAGGTTCCCAACAGAAGTGGGTGTGAGAGCGAGGAAGGGCACGGTAACAACCAGGAATGGCGGCGCATGATGAGGCACACTTGCCGGGCCGCCATTCTCTCTCATGTGCCGCGGCAGTGTGAGCTGTTAAAGGGAGAAGCCGCTGCCCCTTACGCCCCGGACCAGAGAGAGGGGGAGTGTGTGCAGCCGCTAGACCTCGCCACCTTACCTGGACCCATCCTGACTGAACGCTGCCGGTGCCTCTCCTTTACGATTCATGGCACGACAAGGATACCAGATCCCCTGTTTATTTGGACACTTTTTTTCCCTCTTAGACACTTTATTTTTAATGTTTTATTTTTGTTAAATAAAAACTCTCTCCGAGGCTTGACACCCCACCCTAGTTACCTTTGAAAACAAAAAAAAACAGGACAGTTTAAAACACTTCATGTTACTTTGAAAAAAATATATAACCATCATAAACGTGGTTGCAAACTTTTCAGGGCAAACACAGGGACTGCATACGTCTTGTGAACTGTCTGGTAATCATTGGTTATGCTTTGAAAGGTCATCGACAAATGGGGTTGGTCAAATTGTTTGAACTTTGAGTGGCACACTAAAACGCTTTACCAGAAGTGCTGTAGTTGATGCTTTGCTCCAATGGGTTGGAGTTCAATGACACAAGTCATCTAAAAGGGGCTTGATTCAGTCATCAGTGAGTGCATCATGTGTCCCAGTAATCTCTCACTTTACATCCACACTTGCTGTATTAGACTGGACACAGACGATACACATACTACTAGTTGACGGGATAGTGAACCCAGCCCTCAGTACCGCCGTGAGCTCTTTTTCAGATGATAATGGCGTTAAGCTGAGGAGATTTGGCCTTCCCTGGGAGTGTAGAGCAGTTAGAGCCCAGCTTGTGTTTGAAGTCATGTCTAGGGGATGATGGGATTGATTTCTGAACTGGTCTGAGTCCTTCAGGGCTTCAGACTGATCAACTCTCCTTGAGCGGTTCCTTCTCCTTAAATACCTGATTGTGCAGCGCTTTTTTTTTTTTCAAGCATTGCTGTGGGCTGCACCATTTCATGATGGAGAAAAACTTGTAAACAGTTTGTACTTAAAGCCAAGAAGGTTATTATTATAGATTGTATTTTGATTCTGTTATATAATACTACTTTTAAAGTTTTTAACCCCTTACCTGTCACCCCCCTTTTTGAGAATACACATGAAAATGCACTATCCAAACTTAAAGGGCTGTAATTCAAGAATGCAGCTTTGGAATATAGACCTAAGTTTGGTCTTGTTTTAAAGCAGACACTCGGCAGATTATTGCTGAAGTGAACACAATTCAAAATATGAAAGTATGAAAAAGTTATGGAAATTTAAATTTACTGTAAATAAAAAATACTGTACTAAATATTTTTATTTGATATAAAATATATATTTTACAAAAATGTTTTAATCTAAAATTACTATAAAATCAAAGCCATATGTCTAACCAAGTTGTGTTAAATTTTTGTGATATCAACTTCAAATTTGGAAGTTCCCATGAGATTTTGTTTAGGCGCTGTACCACAAATAGCCACCGGGTGTCACACATATTCCATTGATTGTTTTTTTGATGCATTTTTCTGTAAATTTCTGTCCAAATATCCCTTCCATCACAAAATGTCACCAAATATGGAACCCTGAGACTCAGACCTTTCCGACGATATGTGTTTTGTCAAGATTAGAAAAGATTTTTATTATAAAGTAGTTAAAATAAATGTTGTAATATAAAACATGACGATGAATTTTTCACAGGATGAATTTTGAGTTCGTAAGCTTTCGAATGATACCTAATTTATGATAATTACTCAAATATATGATACAATAAAAAGCCGATCAAAAAAAGAGTGCAAGGTGTCCCGCCAGCGGGACGGTGACAGGGAAGAGGTTAACTTGTGAACTGCAGCTGTTTTTGCAGAGTAAAAGGGGTCATTAACTGCATTTTGTTTTATAATGTTTCCTGTGGTGCACTTATAATGTTGTATGATTTTTACATAAACAATTGTCATAATTTAGAAATAAAAGGCATTCCCTACCCGGATTTTAGCCCTCTGATTTGAACACTATTTTAAGGGGCGTGTCTGCTGTGAGACTTCAGTTTAAACGCCCTCAGCTGTGATTGACTAACGTCTTTACATATGAAATGGCTAAATATTTCATGTGGAATTCTCTCGAAAACACGTTTTTACTATTACAGCTCACAAGGTTAACTAATTGTGAAAAGTGTTGATTATAGCATTATATTTAGATCTATGGCATTATTCAGATTGTGGCATTAAAGGTTGATAATATTTTGTTTTGGTGCGAGTCCAGAACAGTCTCTGATAACAGTCTCTCGCACTGTTTGATTGACAGCTCCAGCGATTGCAAAGGGAGCGTTCTTTGATCGATTTCTATATATAATTTAATCACAGTTTAAAGCTACACTGTGTAACTTTTTTGGTTTATTCTTAAATAAACAAACACTTAGTTCTTTCAAAAATATATGTGCTCATTAATGTATATTTACTTCTTTCAAGTAATAAAGTATTCTCGTAAGTTTATAATATGCCATTGAAAATACATACGGGTAAGGGGTTCGGATGCTGGTCGCCATGTTTCCCCTCCATCTTGAAAGTACATTAGCCAAAGAGGGACATACCCGTAAATTCAAGCTTCGCCTTTCGCGTTTTAACACTCGATGGCACCGTGTCGAATGTGGACGAGGTCGAACTGGAAGCCATATTAATCTTGGACTAAATCGGCCACTGTAGGAGTTGAAACGAAACCGGAATTGAGAGTAAGAGAAACTAATATTCACTGGATGGTCATATACCTTTTAACAGCTAGATGGGGGAAAATATCACACAGTGTAGCTTTAAATAACAGATTCTTTTCATCCAACTAAGACAGGGGTAGGCAAGTTCGGTCCTAGAGAGCCGCTGTCCTCCAGAGTTTGACTCCAACCCTGAAAAACCCTCACCTGCCTGTAGCTTTAGTAATCCTGAAGACACTGATGAGCTGGTTCAGGTGTGTTTAATTAGGGTTGGAGCTAAACTCTGCAGGACAGCGGCTCTCTAGGACTGAACTTGCCTACCCCTGAACTAAGAGAAACAATGTAAAGTTGACCGTTTAGTCACTGGTTTGATTTACTGACACATAGACAAAGACCATTCACTGTACATGAATCATTACATATCAGAAATCTCTGATTACTTACTTGTTGTGGCATTACTGTCGAGTCCATATCGTAAAAGTGTTTGCAAAGGCTGCTCCAAAAGAATCCACAGTGAAATGTACCGTATGCAAATTTACCCTTAGCTAAGCCACGCCTGAAAACCACCACAGGCCAATCGTGGCTTAGCAACCGTAACTAGGCGCAGAAGGTCTGTCGAGCTTTCGAGCGAGGGAAACAAGCCGAAGCGTTGTGCTTATGGATTGTGCAAATCTGATACCCGGTATCCTAAAAGTTTGGAATTTTTTCCCTTCCCCAAAAGTAAAACCCCAAGTGGAGAAATGTGTTCTGTCGATTTTGTCCTACCTTGTTAGATTTTCCTACCGAAGCGAAAAATTATAGCTATATCCATCGATCCATCCTACCTCATCGAAAAATCCTATGGATATTATGGATAAGCTGTTTGATTTATAATTATTATAATATTTTCTAATTTCACTTACCCAGCTGTCCATGAACATAGCTGTTGCTCAATTTGTTTGTTTCCAATTTGAATGGCCAGCGTATGAGGCGGCTGTTGCTGCTTGCGCTGGGACCAAAAGGCTTTAGCTTAAGTTGTGATTAAATTATTCTCTAATCGGTTGCATATTATGTTGTGGATATATCCCTCAAATGCATACAGCAGTCCCTTTTGTCTTGCTCTCAGATATTTCACCTGTTCACCAAAAATGACTTATCTCCTTAGAAATGTCTGACACCGGTGCATACATCCTGTAATAGACGGGCCAGGCGCGAAAGCTTGTCAGGCGTCGCAACAGTAACTAAGGAGGGCGGGACTTAGTTGAGCATTATAATTGACCCTTCACTGAGACATTCACATTGCATTATTCACTAGCATTAGGATTCTTTGGAAGGTAATGTTATTTGTAGTCCATCCTGTGTCGCTCTTCTCTCCTCGTCATCTCACTAACACGCCAGTGGGCGGGGCCAAAGTTGCAATGATGTAGGTGTTGATTTTCTTCTGCAGATGTGGTCTTTCACCTATAGGCACAAGGACAAGGAATCGTTATCTGGACTTGGTAACAATAAAAGCTATTTTTGGACTAACAAGGAAGTTTTCAGTTCTGAAACTTACAGGATATTCTTATAGTATGATGACTAAGGCTGAACGATTTTGGAAAATCAAAAAAAAAAAAAATCTTTTTTCAACAAAGACAAACAATAAATCTTTGTATAGGGGTGGCAATTTTTAGGCACCTCAAGATCCGATCCGATTCATAATCGACCCAGAATCTTTAGAGAGAGAATCTTTTCTCCCACCCCTATTGTATGAAAAAAAAATATTAGATAAACTTTTCTGTCACGTAGCGTGCCAAGTTGATTCTTCCTCAAAGCTGACTGTTTACTCTTGCGTCACGTGTAATTCTTAACCGCAGCCTTTGCGGTAAAAAAAATTGCGATTATTATAAAATTGGGTGGTTTCAGTTTTGTTATAGTTCCCTTTAGCTGTACTCTAGTTCTCTGACATTTGTCTGACTTCACAGCATTCTCTTCTGCCTCTTTTCTCAGATTTCTTTCTGGGCACATTATTGAACCGTAAATCACGCCGCAGAATCCACAAAGCTGAGAACTTCTGACGGACAGAGAGAAACATCTGCCACGTAATGCCACATCTCAGCCTCATCACCAATATGTAAGTAGTACCTGCATGGTGGGTAAAAGGCATGGGAGACCTATTGAACTTGAAAAAGATGATCAACTTTTATATGGCTGCTTTGCATTTTTTGTATAAGGTATATGCATTTTGTTTTGTGTGAAGCGAAGATTCAGCTCAGGGTCACGTACTATAAGCTAGATGGTGCATGAGGGAAGTGATTTAGATAGGGGAAATAAGAGTGGTTTAGAGAAGAACAAGAAGACCAATAAAAGCCCTTTTTAAAGCCGAGAGAAGGACTCTGGGAGAATTTGCAGAGATGTGAAGTGGAGGCAAAAAGAAAAAGAGAAGAAGTGAAAAGGTGAAGGCTTGGTGCTGAAGGATGCAGATTTGAGCATCTTGATGACAATGGGGTAATGAAAGTGGCATTTTTACAGCTAATAATGGACCGTAGAGTGCTAAAAGACTGCTGCGTGGAAAAAGAGGGAGAAATCTTGAATGTTACTGTACTGAATGAAAGGAATGACACATGAGGAGCTGTGAAGGAAATAATGTGTTTTAAATCTGTTTTTTGTCAGACCATGTACCCACATCCAAGAGGTGAAGGACTCTCATTGAGCTCACAAACAGACTCATCTGCTAACTTAAAACACACCGACACTCATCTCTCTCTCAGGTGCGTGTAGTACGAATGACCCTGTGGTGATCACAGGCTTGAGTGCATTACTACTGACAGGATAATTAGCCGCTCATGACCTTGTGTCTGTTTTTATCCCCGTCTCTGTTCTCTACATCTTTTTCAGCATTACCCTATAGCTCTTTTATCTCTTAAGAGAGGCACACTCTCTCTCTCTCACTCTCTGTAATTGATGACTGATCAGGTTTTTTGAACATGTGTGAATTGGTCGTATCAAGATAATCCAGATTATATGAACCTTTCTTTGCTAATCTGTATTTTAGCAAACACACACACGCATAAGAATGTTAGTCTGCCCCACAGTGGATGTTATTATTGTTATTATTGTTTATATGTAGTTTTCTCTTATTGTAGTGTTGTAGAAATAAAACCAATTTAGAAAGTTTGTATTATTCTTTTTAAATGGCGAGTCTGAAACTGTAGTGAGCTAGTGAAAGCAAGTTGATTACTGGCATTGAGGCGAATGCATGTAGAACATGAAAGTGGATGTTTGGGCGGTTTTATTTTATATTCCTTATGCTGAGTGTTTTTTGCCCAAAGCAGGTTTAATTTAGTTGTACATTACTGTTCTCTCTAATGTTTAGTGTTAGACAGTTTTTGTACCTTTTGAAAACTTCAGTATGTACACTAATGTGAAAAAGTTTGGGGTCGGTAAGATGTTTTAATATTTTTGAAAGAAGTCTCTTATGCTCACCAAGGCTACGTTTATTTGATCACAAATACAGTAGAAATAGTTATATTGTGAAATTGTATTACCATTTAAGAGAGCTTTCAGCATCATTACTTCAATGTCACATGATCCTTCAGAAATTATAATTTTAATATTTGGTGCTCAAGAAGCATTTCTTATCAATGTTTAAAAAAAGTGTTAATGCTTAATATTTTTTTGAAACCATGATGCAGTATTCCTTAAGGATGATTAAAACGTTTAAAATAATATTTTTTTTAAATAGTAAAAACATGTTACAAAAAATTCTGTCACTCTTGGTTGAATTTAATGTGTCCTTGCTGAAAATGATGAAAAAAATATATATATATTGACGCCAAACTTTTGTGCGGTAGTGTAAATTATCTCTTTTATGATTGGCTGATCTGTGCATACGTTTAGAATTTTGCAGTGGGCGGGGCTAACCATTATGACACTGCAGAGATGAAACCCATTCAGCTGACACACTTTTAACGGACATGGCAGTATGGGGATTTGTTTTTGGGATTCGTGATCCAGACGTCGCCCCGGGCGTCCAGTGGAATCCCTGAGTATGTTTGCAGAGACAGAAAGCCTCCGTTGAGGATCTGCTTGCACATTACAGCACTCAACCAAATTTAAACAGTGACTTCCTCCCTGTTATTTAAGAGGTGTAAACGCATGCAGTGTAAAATCCTCCCCGTTTCAAATGCTGCCTGATACAAAGGCTGTTGAGAGGAGAAAGTCTCACGCTTCATCTCTTACAGTGCCTCGTATCCTGCTTTTTTAAATAAATTACCATTCGCCAGCTTATTTAATTCTTTGAATTTTATTCTCTTTCACGTTCTGGTGTGTCTACATGGGCACTAGATGTAGAATATTCAGTGGCATATGTGTCTGCATCAGGTAATTGGGTGGCGTAGTGTTACTGGGGCTCAGTTTAAAGCTGGATGCAGATTCCACAACGCTATAATTTCTACACACTCTGTCACGCAAACTCATACATTTACTCAGTAGGGGTGAAACGATTCACATACAAAAGAAGCAGCATATGGTTTGCCACCCACAGTTCGGCACGTATTTTAACCATGGTTCATCTTGTGTTTAATGATGTTTCTGAAAAAGATAAATACATTTGGATGAGGTGCTTGTCAATTTTTAAAGGTAGTTATGGTAATCTGCGCTTAAAGAAACTACAAAACCAAGTAAAATTGACTTGACATAAAAAGATGTGAATACATATGAGTGTACTTTATTAAACATATTTGTGCCTGTATGCTCGCTCTTTCTCACTCGCATAATAGCACCGGTCTGTGACAAACCTCTTTGAAGAGCTCACATATGTGCTTGTTCACAGTAACAAGATGTTTACCAAATGTATTATTTATTATTGCAGATTATTTTTGATTTACATTACTTAACTCAGACACAACTATAAATTTGGTAAACAAGTCTTAAGCCAGGGACAGTCCAAGCTGATGGTTGGCGTCGGGCAATGTGGGGCCGTTTTTGAGCATCGGCTGACTTAGTTTTTCTGTATGTTCTGCACCGTTGGCTCTAGTTGGATGCTGTCGTTTTTTTTGTTTCAATTCAACGTAGCTGGTGAGAGAGAACTCTGATCTCCACCCTAATTTTTGATAATCAGTTTTACTCTGATTTTGGGAAGAAAAGGTTTGTCACTACTTTAAAGGCACAATATGTAATTTTCACCGTTAGAGGTCGCTTATTCAAAACAAAGGCGTAGCTTGATCACACCTTGACTTCGCGGAATCAGGGGAATTGTTGTCTTCACCTCTACAGCCGGTGGAAAAATTACCGGATTAATTGCTAATGAGAGACAAGTGTGACACGGCTCGAGAGCAGTGGAGTTTTTATTATGCTTCAGACGACCGCTTCCGCTTCTTCCGGTCATGCGTATGTGGGGTAATGCAGCGCTGTTTATCATATTAGATACATTTGAATGTGTTGAAAGTTATGTAATAATGTTACTCTGTGCATTCACTCTGCGGCTACTATAAGACACTTGTTGCTCACTGCAGTAAGCTAGATCGATATTAGCCGTGGTAAAACATGGTACTCGCGGTAAATCAAGAAAACAAGATTTAAACAATAAGACTAACTCTGTTGAGCTGTATTGTTTTCTTTCGATGAATGTATCCAAACAGTTGCTCACCTGTCTAATAAAACATAATATATTACAACATCTTTGGTTTCCATGGTTTCTACAAAATAAAACCAGAAATCGAGGGTAACGCGAGTAGGATGTCATTGATAGGCGACACAGAGACACGGTTTGATGTTTAAAATGCTTATTTCTCTGGATTTAAACATTCTTGGAAACATTTGGGATAATGTAAGTACACAAGTCAACAAAATGTATAACATTGTTCTAGTGATTTACATATTATGCCCTCAAGGACGGAATTTGCTAGGCATGTAAATGTTCTGGTTACTATTCCTCCTAATGATTTCATTTCCTTAATGGTTTCATTCAACTATTCTTTTAATACTTTTAAGGAATAATTGTATCGGTCTCAAATTATTGCACACGCCTATAATGACTCAGCAAATATTTACTGAACACAGAACTAAGGTATAAATGTAACTGTGAGGAATTTAAAACATTACACTCTTATTACTCAATTTAACTAATAAGTTTTTATTCACACCCTTCTTGTGCTGGATCCTGGTCACCATTCACAGGGCCATTGGCTAAAGCCATCAGTATTAGCACTGACATATGTCCTGTTGAGAGAGAGAGGAAACTGAGGAGGATGAGGGCAGTTAACCCTCTCATATCACCATGGTAGCCCATTGGCTTTAACAGCTGCATTTCTGCTGTTGCTTAGACAGCATGTCAAGTTAACAGAAGACTTGATGTTAATTGGCTCTGCTGAAGGCACTTTTGTGTGTTTGTGTGTGAGCGAGTGTACACACCCGTTTAGGGGCCAGTTCAGTGATGTTAACTTTTAAAGGGTGGGCGTTGTGTAACTGGGAGTTTTGATTGGCTTGGCTATGGTGGATGCTGGTCTTTTTGGGATTAGTTTATTTCTGACTTTGATCTCTGCTGGACTACAGGAAGGAAATATGTTTTGTGTTAACTTTGTGATGAGGTCACTGGAGATTTAGCTCGGCGTAATAATCAAACATGTCTTTGTGCTCTTTGTATCTCTTTCACTGTCTCTGTTGTTTAGCCGTCTTCATTATGACTCTACTGGTGCTGTGGGTAGTTGCTGGCAATTAACTTTCTTACAAATAATAGCAATTAATGACTTAATTATTCATGTCTCATTTATTCATTATTAACTTTGAAATGGCTTATAAATAAAATGTATGGCTTCCTTTATGGCATTAATAACATTCAACCCTTTGCAGTATGTGGTTACAATGACAATTACAAAATGTTATAATTTTAAATTATTCTACATTCCAGTTAAGTGAAATTCAATTAAGTTGAGTTGAGTGAAAATTAAGTTAAACTGAAGTTCTTGGTATTCACTGTTTTTTCTTTTTTAATATATACATTTTTATATTGGCTTATTTGGATTTCAGTATGTTATCTAAAATAAAGCAAACACATGTCTTTTTGCTTTTACATCTCATGGATGTGGTCCAGTTCTCAAATGAGGGGGCTGGTTTATATAAATATCCAATTTAAATTCACTAATTTAATCTTAATGTGAAACTTTGGTCTCCGTGCTACAGAAATCCATTTAAATTAGCAGGTTTCTGCAGGTTCAAGGATATTCAGGGCTCTGTGCCAGGTTAGTTTAGCTTTTCATCATGTGTAAAAATGCGTCCCCCTTCTCACTTTGTTTTATGCCAACTGCTAGTTTTGTTTCGGAGTAAGCTTATGAGGGGGAAAAGTTGTTTTTTTCCTTTCGGCTCTTGAGTGTCTCCAGTAGAAGAGTAAGACAGAGAGACAAAGGGCTTTCACACATGGCTCAAGCTCGGCTGGTGAGAAGTTTGTATTTGCGGAAGGAAATAAGGAAGGATCAACAGACATAAGACACAACTGTAAAGACAGCCAAAGACATTAGCAGCTACTGAGCTGCTTTGTGTTTGGCACATTTACGTGAACAAGGGCTCCTACTAATTATAACGTTTTTATGCTTCTAAAGAACACCTTTGAAATCTATTGAAGGGGGATAATTGAGCCTGGAAATGTGTTACTTGGCAAAGTCAGGTTGAAGGTTATTACTGAAAATTTAAAAGGACCTGATGATCCATTTGAGAGCACATCCTTTGTTCCTAATGTAAGGATGTTGTTTTAACTCTGTTGAAGTGCTTCAAACACCAATTTCGGCATGAACAACAAATTAGAAAAGGACCTGAGGGTGAGCCTTGGGGAACTTCCGACAATTTATAGGGATTTTAGTGGGCATTGCTTCCACAAAGCTGATTGGAAAATGTTTTTTTCCCTTTCTAAATTGCATTTAAAACTCTATTGAATCTGCCTTGTAGTTTCTTGATGTTATTTTTTTTGTTTGCCCTTTCAGGCAGTAGTCCACAGTACATCACCCAAAGCAAGTCCGCAAAATATTCTCTCTTATGCTAAAATACTGTGCAGAACAATGAAAGGCACTTTTGTCATGCCATGTTTTTCAGTCAGGGTTAGAATTATATTTGGTGCAGAGCTTTATGATTCTGAATAAATTGAGAATCACTTTTTAAATGGAGATCACAATTCATGATTTTGGATAGACAACTAAACAAAATAACATTAACAGTAACATAATAGTACTTTTTGATGCCATGTTTTAACAACAGTAATGTACCAGATGTTTTGACAAAATGTTAATTGCTGCAGTCTATTTAATGTGATTAATTTGATTTAGCCTAATTTATTGTTATTATTTTAAATCGGTTTCAATGAATGATTCAATGGCTCGCTCCTTAAGACTTCACTTGTTAGATTACTGCATAGATATACATAATAAAGGCTAGATGTCTTACGGCGGAGTCTCTAACGTCATCGGCGGCCATCTTGTCACAGGCAAGCTTTCAGGCGGGCTCTGTGGTACCTGATGTAAGGTGAGGTGATCTGCATGAACACAAAAACTCTCATCTCGCTGAAATCTTGACGGATTTACAAATGGTTTGGTTTCTTACAAACGTTATTAACGTGGCTATAATTCTGGATGCTTGAACAAATTAGGAATAATTATTCATAAGTATGCAGTGTCATAACTACATCTCTGACGTTTATAACAAACCAAACAGTTTGAAAATCGGTAGAAAATTGAGCAAGTTATGGTTATTTAAAAAGTACATGCACCATTAAAAATATTACGAGTGAGCGAGCTGACTGTGACTAGATGGCCAGCAGGTGCGGACGTTGACCTCCATTGGCCAGCAGTGCGGACGAGACCTCTAGCCTTTATTATGTATATCTATGGATTACTGGATGAATCTGTGCTTTTGAACAGTCTCTTGAATGAATGATACAATTACAAATTCATTTTTTAACAGTCACTTTTCGCCACCTATCGGTATAATGATGTAAGTAAGTAAGTAAGTACATTTTATTTATATAGCACATTTAAACATAGCAGAACTATCCAAAGTGCTGAACAGAGTAATTATAAAATGAAATAGAAATATAAAATATAAAATAGAATAAAAACAAAGTGAAGCTAGACCAAACAAACATGCGGACAGAAATATAGTAATATTAAAATGCCAGAGAAAATAGAAACATTTTCAGTTTTGATTTAAAAATATTAATGGAAGGTGCAAGGCAGATGTCCAGGGGCATTTGGTTCCAAAGACGGCAACAGAAAAAGCTCTATCTCCCTTAGTTTTAAGACGAGAGCGAGGGATGGATAAAAGAGCCCTGTCAGAGGATTTAAAAAATCTGAATGATGATTGAGGGGACAGAATATCTTTTAAGATAATGAGGAGCTTGATCATTAAGAGCTGTAAAAACAAACAGCAAGAGCTTAAACTGAATTCTAAAATGGACAGGGAGCCAATGAAGCGAGGCCAAAATTGGGGTGACATGATCAAATTTCTTTGTCCCGGTCAACAGCCTTGCAGCTGCATTTTGCACCATCTGGAGGCGTGCAAGCGATGACTGAGGAAGACCCAGATATAATGATATATCTTTTTGTCATTCCAAGACATGGAGAAGGTTAAAGTTTGGAAATGACCCGCAGTTGATAAAAACTATTCTTAACAACAGAATTAATTTGTTTGGTTAAACATAATTCTGAATCCAAGATAACACCAAGGTTAATAACAACAAACTTAATAACACACCTCTTTAATTTTGGCAGACCAAAAACAATTGTTTCAGTTTGGTCATTATTAAGTTGAAGAAAATTATTCGATAACCATTCCTTAATGTCCCTGATACATTCCAACAAAGGTTGAATGGAATCTCCGGCTTTCAATGGCAGGTAAAGCTGTGTATCATCAGCGTAAAAATGAAATAAAACATTGTGCTTCTTAATAATATCCCCCAGAGGACGCATGTATAAGTTAAAAAGAAGTGGACCCAAAATAGATCCCTGAGGTACTCCACTAATAATAAGGGCAGAAGATGAAGAAAACTTACCTTACTCTACGGAAAAAGACCTGTCTTTAAGGTATGAACTAAACCACCGTAAAGCTGTCCCCTTGATACTGAATAAATATTCTAAACGCCAAATAAGAACATCATGGTCAACAGTATCAAAAGCAGCTTTAAGATCAAGTAAGATCAAAACAGCATTTTTACCAGCATCAACTGCAAATGTCATTGAACACTTTTAGTAAGGCCGACTCTGTGCTATAATGGGAGGTAAAACCAGATTGAAAGGGTTCTAATAACTTAGTTGCATTTAAAAAATGTATTAATTGAGACTGCACAACTTTTTCTAAAAGTTTTGATAAAAATGATAGCTTAGAGACAGGCCGATAATTACTTAAACTACCCTCATCTAGACCTTGTTTCTTAAGCAAAGGCTTGAACACCTGCATGCTTAAAAGTATTCGGGACCACCCCAGTGTCCAAAGATGGATTAATCAACACTTGGATACTGGGTCCAATTATAGAAAAAGCAGTTTTTATAATCTCTGAGGGAATAATGTATGTAATGAATGTAATTTTATACAATCTCTATTTTGAAGTGTCAAGTTCCTTTTTAAAATGTGACTTACTCTCTTTTTTTTTTTATTGCTGTAGTAGACATCAGTGTTTATATCTGAAATATAAACTCTTATCCCAGTACTAATATGAATGATTGTAAGACAGAAATAATGCTACTATGTAGGGCTGGACGATTAATATGTAATCAAAACTGAAATTCAGAACCTCTAACCAATATAATTTTCCCATGTCGGTTATTTTAGTTTTTAATCCTGTTAATACTTCCCCTTAAAAACATACTACCGCGCGTGTAGTCTCATGGCAAACTCAGACAGCGTCCTCACTTGCACTTGATTTTACACCATTCAATGACATCAATATGGAAAACATGGCACTTCAGTGCTTGTGAGCTGTTTTTCTGTGACACAGAGAGCCGATCCACGTCGTGTCTCTGACAATGCGCGAGCCCTGAAGCCAGATCACCTTCACTTGCGTCTTCACTAAACTTTGTCAATTGTATGTGTTTTAAGGCTTGCCAGTTTGGACATTAAAGCTATTTTAGACCATTGGATGTGTATCATTTATATTGAGCTACTGCGATGATGCATTGTGACACACGAACACTCATACAGACAGTAGCTCACACATTATGTGAAGATCGCGTGCACAGAGAGGAGTGCAGAAACTGTCAACTCTGTCCTGTGATTCATCACTAAAGTAGCTTAGAAACTCAAAAGTTATAGCATATATTTTTCTACTTTTGAAGTAACCACACACAACGCACAGCTTCATAATTATTAAAGAGGCGGTATGACTAATTCACACACACGCAATCTCTCTTTCATTATACATTCAAATAACTGTACTCTCACGGTGCTAATTTTAAAAAGAAAAAAGAAGTATCCCACCTTTTAATAGTCAAGCACCGTACACACCTTGTCAGTGAAAAGAAGAAAAAAATGTATTAATTAACCATAATGGGCGTAAAGTGTTCAATTAATCAAGGTTTTGATTTTAGGTCAAAACTTCCAGCCATAATACTATGTGGTTGAAAAGACTGTGAAGCCATTTCATAACTGCACTCTCTAGGTCCGTGTCAACGCAGATTTGAATATTCTGCTGTGATTGCACTTGTCCATGTTTTAATAGACACAGCTGATTCATTGTCATTAAGGAATACAATACGTTTGTGTGGGTGTTTGAATCAAGATCTCAATCTTTTAATGATTAATCGTGCAGCTCTAATTTGGGTATTGTATTATTGTTTTAAGAATGAACAGAATGAAAAAGGAAAGTGAGAGTCACACCGAAGAGGGTGGTATTAGAGCAAGAATAGTTTATTTTAAATATACCCTGTATTGAGTTTGGAGATGTACCGATTACGTCTGTGGGTTTTGGCAGGTTGCGGCCGAGTGTTTTTGCTAACTGTGTTGTTCTGATGGATGGCAGGCGGTGGGTCCCAGGCAGGGGGCCCCCCTGTGGGGCCAATGCCCTTTCCAGAGTGACACACACGAACACTGCTGCAGTGGAGGAGAATAAGAATGTAACTATTCTTTCATTGGTTTCCCTGCTTGAGTAGAAGGATGACAACCGAAAGTCATATTTAGATTGATGTAGTACACACTTCAATTTCTAATGTGGAAAAATATGCAGTGTGAGTAGTTTCTCTCATTTCCATTTTTAATTTATCAATGTTTCTTACATATTTTGCTGTAATGCAAAAGTTTAGTTTTTTTGAAAAAAAATTTAAATAGAAAATTCAACAGAACAGTTTCAGTTATTGAGCTAGCAGTTTCTGATTACAAAAAATTATTTCATTTTTTTGATAAGTCTAGTGAGAAAAAAGCATTCCTTTTTTTTCCTAGACAGATACAGGCTTCCTTTCAGTTTATTTAAAGCTACACTGTGTGATATTTTCCCCCATCTAGTGGTGAACAGGTATATGACCATCCAGTGAATTTTAGTTTCTGTTCTGTTCAATTCCGATTTCGTTTTAACTCCTACGGTGGCCGATTTAGTCCAAGATTAACATGGCTTCCAGTTCGACCTCGTCCACATTCGACACGGTGCCTGTGGGATATTCTGTGCGCAGTGGGATGGTTGGAACTCAACTGGCCTAATTATTCGGCTAGAAAGAACTGCAGCTAATCCAGAGTGAACTTTGATGATAGTAATGTTTATTCAGTCATCCAATTGCAAGGCATAAACAGGTTTGCATGGAAATGTACATAAATGTGGTTTCTGTGAGAGAACAAATTAGGATGGTAAATATATATGATAATGACATGACAGAATATACACAGTTAAGAACTGTATAACTATACTTATAAGTTACATTTGTATAATGTAACCGTAAACCAGATCTTATTGTACCATATATAGGCGCTAAATGCAGCTGCATTAAAAGGAGCGGAGCTGCCGCTGCTGCTGCTAACAAGCGGTGTCGGATTACAAAAGTGTGCGCGCAGGTTTAGCTCTGTATAACAAATGTTAATATGCCGATCAGACATGATACATTTTTCCATCAACATACATTACAAGCAAATATTTTCTATAAACGAATAAACATTGTTAATAACTGAATGATTATTCAAATAGGTGAGCATTACGCTATTGTATGTTGACACAAAAATACTTCTGAGGTGACATCAACTGAATTACGCGATGACACACTCTGAAACACATCCACAATGACAATAACTATTATTACTTACGGAGTTATTAACGCACAGAAATACCACACAAGGAAAAACAGACTTTTGAGGAATAAACAAGCCAGGAAAACTCCGTATAACTCTGTTACTGGAGCTGCTGAGATGAAAACTCTCTGCGCATGCACCAGACAAGTCTGAACAAGTTGACGCGCACAGTGTTAAAACCGGTTAAAACGCGAAATGCGAAGCTTGAATTTACGGGTATGTCCCTCTTTGGCTAATGTACTTTCAAGATGGAGGGGCAACATGGCGACCACCGTTAGATCCCATTACCTTATGTATTTTCAATGGCATATTATAAACTTACGAGAATACTTTATTACTTGAAAGAAGTAAATATACATTAATGAGCACATATATTTTTGAAAGAACTAAGTGTTTTTAGCTAAGAATAGACTAAAAAAGTTACACAGTGTAGCTTTAATATTTTGTATAATTAGCCAACCATGTTAGGGGAGAGAAGGCTATATATATATATATATATATTTATGTGTTTGTTTGTTTACAACCAAGGATTTTTTTTACTGTGGTGTAAACTTGAGAAATTCAGCCGTCTAATTGATCACACTGCAGCAGTGTGCAATGGCAAACTGTTAACACACACACACGCACACACACATCGACTTCCTCATTGTGTCTTAACGAGAGAGACACTGGCTCTCTCTCTCTCTCTCTCCCTCTCTTTTAGTAGAGGAAAAAAAGAGAAGGAAAATTCAAGGGGTTTTCTTCCACTACAGCCATTTTCCTGGATTTCTTTTAGTTACCAGGAAAATTAAGCTGCTATTATTTGCACTATTTTTAGGTGAGCTGGGTAACAATTCGATGTAAATCAAATTTCTAGTTCCATTCATGGTAATATGGTACTCCAGGGTCTAGCTGGTTTACTTGAGAAAGGTCTACAATCTCACCCTCAAAGTTTTATGCTTCAGTGTCTTTATTTTCTGGTGTCAACTCATCTATTTTAATCAAGCTGATAACTAACTTACTTCATTTATCCTCAGAAGATGGCAGGAAATGAATGTTTGGATGCATGAAATAATGGTGTGTCATGCTGATAAATTTAAATTTTTTCCTCAAGTTTATGCTGTCAAGTTATATTGTGCCGCCTTATTGACCTGCAATACTAGAAGCTTGTTTAATTTGACCATCAAGGCTGAAGTGCAGTTTGTTCAATATTTTATGCCGTCTTAAAGGGTTAGTTATCCCAAATAAAGAACAATTTGTTGTCAATTACTCACCCTATTTTCGTTCCAAACCCACCATCTTCGAAACACAAATGAAGATTTTCTGTTATTGAAACCTGAGAGAAATTACACCAAAATTTTGATGATTCGAAAAGTTCTTATCATAAAAGTAATGCAATGAATAGAGCATCTTCTGATGGGTGATGATCACTTTATATGATGGACAGATTTAATTTAGGCATTTATCAACTTATTTAAAGTTATGTCTAATTAATTTACCATTGTACTTTTTTTTTCATCCGATGGAAAAAATTTAGATAAATTAACATTTCAATGTTTTGTCAGCTGAAATTGCAAGCCGTTTTTATTCACGTCAAATCAAATATTACATGTTCTTTCCAAATACTTACACCAAGTGCAAATAGCGGGCCTTCTTGGCAAGCGCTATTCACACTAGCTCTGCCCAACAATGCCACATGTTGGGCCACACAAGATTGAAAAAGACGCATCTCGTAGTCAGTAGAGCGTCAGGTTCGTGGAACTTGGTTTTGATGCGATTGACCCGGGTTTGAATCCGCCTTTTGCAGAGCTCGCTCTTCTCCATTTTCCCATCAGTTAGTTCACATCGGAAAGGCATTTACTTTAAAAAAAAATGAAGAAAATGTTCTAAAAGTGTAAATAAAGTCCCTAACGAATTGTTTATTAATAATAATAATAATAATAATAATAGTATTTATTGGGTTGGTGTAGGGAAGGCTTTTATTGTCCATTAGGCGGCATCCATTTAATAATTTTAATAAATAATCATATTTACACTGTTATTATTGCATCCTGTTAATGTACAATATTGAGGTGCAAACAGTATGTATCTTCCAAAATAAAGTATAAATAGCATCTAATTACTATTTGCACGTATTGCAAAGAACTGCTACTTTTACATGGTGTAAATAGAATATATCACTATTTACACTAGCCGGTGCCTTTACTTTCTAGCTTTAAATGGGAAACAAATAAGCAAACAAATACAAAATCAAATAAAATGACTTTCTCCATATGTAAACTTTGTTTTGAATGTCCTTGTTGAATATCCTGTTTGATTTGGAAATGTCTTATGGAAGTAAATTGGGTTGCGATTTAACGTTTCATGTTGATTTTAAAAGTGTTTAGATGTCAGCCTAACATTGACCCTGAATGTATTTTAGCATTGCATGGGGGGTTTGAATAAGGTCAAGTAAAAGTCTGTTACTCTCTTCCAACATATCTCTTTCATTCTGTGTCTGTGGAGAGAGAAAAAAGAGACTGGATAAAATTAAACCAGAAAGAAAAAAAGTCTCGAATAAATTTGACCCATCTTCCCAACGTTTTATCCTCGCTGTAAAACCCTCCCCAATCCCATACTAAACCCCTCCCATTTCTATATTAAGCCACTCCTTTTCTAAAAGTGTGTAGTTGACACATGCTCTGTGGGAGGAGTTTAAACAAGTGAAAGGTCATGTCATGGTTCTCGTTTCCTCACAAGAAGCGCAAGCCTGTGGGGAGAGCCTGCTGGGTGGGGCTGTACTTCATGTTTCTCTTTCAAGTCGCAAGTAAAAGAGAATTTCAGCGCAGAAACGTGGTGTGTTTTCTCTCCCTCGCTCTCTCTCCCCTCCCCTCATTAATTCATTAATTATTTTGGCTGGGTAACGGTTGCAGTAATGAATTCCTCGAGGGCTGAATCTCCTTGCCTGGCACCCGTCTCGTCCCACCCGCCTCGAATGTGCCAGCTGATCAGATCTCAGATGCTGTCTGACACTGCTCTAAACTAATCGTGATTTAACCAAGTTTTTTGTATCTGAGGCTCGTCACACTTGGTTCCATTGCTTGGTCAGACTCGAGTCGGATTCACTGTGTTAATATTGTTTTAGTTCCTTTAGAATTAGCACGTCCTGTTATCAATGTTGATACGAATGTTGAGCCTTACAAGAAACATGCAAGTTGCACTCTGAAGGCTATTCATTCAGAGAAAGCAGCAATGAAAAATGCATTTTTTTGTAATTTGTGTCTAGGAGCATGCAAAGATGCTAATTATACATTGTCGATAGGGGAACTATGCATCTTTTTATGCAGACTTGGGTGTGAATTCAGTTGGAAAACCGTATTCACACCAATCAAACACATACTTTGACATCAAATGGACTTTGTTTATTATGGTAATGTTAGTGAATTTGTTTATCATGGAATGTTGAGCTATACATCAGTCAGGGCTCGACAGTGCCAGCATTTCATTCGCATTTGCGACTAAAAATAGATGTAAAATGTTTTAGGAGTATGTGTGCAAATAAAAAGTAGGTTCCTGTGGGGGTAATAAAGATCTCGTATCTTAAATATTATATACAAAATTATAACACAAATTAGGGCTGAACGATATGGACAATTTCATATCTCGATTTTCATGCCAGATATCTCGATATCGATACAATACGATATGACTACGTGTTCGGTGAAAACCAGAATCTGAATTAAAATTTGTTTGATTTAAGCCATTTAAAAAATTTGTGTCAGAAAATTTATTGTTTTTAAGCCTTTCGCACGTACGATCACACAGGTGTAATCAGTCTAGGCTGGTCCCTGGAGCGTATGATCAAGTGCATCACATGATCAACTGCTAAATTCAAATGTTGAATTTAGCCAGAGACAGGCGCGCTCAGAGCTGTCATATATCAAAACTTTTCAGTGTTTTCAACCACATACTGTTTATTTTAGGTTTCAAACATATAAATTCACATAAGTACTAAAAAAACAATACATTTAGAGTTTGTAAAATACACACTGATGTCTATGGAAGAGGTAATAATAATCCTTTCCATTATAATTCGACACACGTTTTATTCATATCAGATACACATTGTGTAAGTAACTTAAATGTTTACTCTATTCTATTCCCAGTTCACCAGCCACTTACTTTTAAGTATTTCGGGAGAAGTGGATGAATTCACGTGTTGTAAACATAGAGGTTGTAAATCCAACAGATCCGATTCTCTGAACTGCGTCTGCGCTACAAACTAACACAACGGCGCCCATCGCGCATACAGCTCAACTAACGCGATCGTTATAAAGGTGTTTAAACAACAATATACTTCCACTTGCATGTATTTGACAATCGGAATATCAGGTATTTCATGCCATAGCTAACACATTTGTGAATATTCTGAATAAAAAAGGAAAAAATTACATAAAAGCAGATCATCATTCATTCAGCGCTGTTGCTGCTGCGGTGTGTCACGTGACAAGCAATGACGTGTTACCATGGAAACGCCGTCTCCCCTCACAATATAGTTCCCACGTCCCTGGTAGTGTGTGCGCGCTGGCTTTAGCGGTGCATTCAAGGGCACTCGTAAAACTGATGTTTGTTGTGACTGCCAGAGTTGTATGCAGGGCGAGCGCGGAGAGGGGAAATCTATATCGTTGCTTTTTTCGATAGTAATATCTTGAAAGTTCATATCTAGATATAGATACGATAACGATATATCGTTCAGCCCTAACACAAATCCCCCCTGTGGTGAAAATCACGTTTTTAATGTTGTTTATATGTCTATGTGATTTAAGACAAGCCACGTGCAAATGCATAAGTCAATACCATTGCGGACTATTTTCTCCTTTAAATTGCAGTGAACCAAAGACGGTCTCAAAAACACATTTTGAAAGCGCTGGTGTTTGACGTCACAAACTACCATGTAACCAATCATGTCAATGTGAGGGTGGGCTTTAGCATAATCATCATTACTATGCTGTGAAGCAGGGGAGTCTCAAGAGAAGCCAGGTTGTCCCGGTATTTTTTGGTTGATATGAAAAATCTGGTACATTTAGCAATATAGTTGGTGAATTATGTATATGATGTATTACGATATTAGGATGAACTAAATGCCTTTCCCCACTGACAAAGCATTTCAAAGCGTTTCCAAGGATACTGATTTTTAGAAGGCAGACTGAGATGGCGAACGAGTGTAACATTAGCAACACATTATTAGCTGTTTGATAACGTAGTCAAGCAAAAGCAAAATATATGCAAGGGGTCATGAATTGAGAAATCAACTTTCCCATGAGCTTTTGATATATAAAAGGTCATGGTAATATAAGAATATCCTGTAAGTTTCAGAGCTGAAAACTTGTTAGTCAAAGAAAAGCTTTTATTGACAGCTGGCTCAGCAAACGCTTGATCTGGGAATGTGCCTCCCTTTGACGTGTGTGAGTGTGGTGAAACACCGCCTTTACCGAAGAAGACGAACGCCTGATTCTGTAGCCCCGCCCACCGATTTGTGCATGGCATGTTATAGATAAATAATAGGCCTACTAAACCAGATCGAACTTCCAAGCAATAAAGGTGCTGCATAAGCTTCATTCGGATTCCAATATTATGAATTCATGGATACATTTTATTTTTAATGAATATCCAGCTCACGAGGGTAAGACATTGCGCGTTTGTTCCTTCATTTCACTACCGAATCGTTTGTAAACAAGAGACTGGATTTGCAGACAGGATGAGATTGCATGAATGAATGAAGCAACACACTTATGTGAGTAAAAATGTTTTTTATATGTGATAGTATTGCATTGTTACAGATCGTTTGATGTCTATTGATTATGTGTACGTGTCTAACTGAACATAACTTAGCACACTGTCACAGGCTGGTGAACCCTTTATTTGAGGTGTTGTTGGTCCATTGTCCTGCGATTCGTGATCAGACTTGGACATGTAGCCTATGGGCCAGGCCCAGGGCTCGCAAAGCCCAGCGTCCCAGGGCTATACATTTTCCAGACGGGCTACCAAAACGTATCACCGGCCTGCCAACGGCTTATCTTAAATAGTGAAATAACATTCCTTTCTTGATGTGCGTTGTTCACTCTCTTGACTTGATATTTTAAGGAAAAATACAATCGTGGAAGTTTTGATCATGCCGATTTGTCTGACTCTGCAGTGA
The DNA here is from genome assembly GCA_033150135.1 of Gobio occitaniae. Lineage (NCBI taxonomy): Eukaryota > Metazoa > Chordata > Actinopteri > Cypriniformes > Gobionidae > Gobio > Gobio occitaniae. The sequence continues at coordinate 5,371 of JARQWZ010006182.1, read as the reverse complement.
GGCTTGTGCATGCGTGTTTGTGTCTGTGTGTGTTAGTGATGCACGGTTTGCGGTTATTTCCACCGATCGGGTGGGCCAAGTAATAAAAAATAACATTCCAATTAATTGCGGGTGGATGAGAGATAAATCATTGTGTTTGTTTGATAAAGACATTTTGCGAGCCCTGTGGGTGAATCATTCCGGTTGCCGTTTTCCCACACGCTTTCAAAACAATTCCTCACGTGGACTCACGGGGGAGCCAAAGCTCATTATAATATGCAAAGCTTGTCCAATCATAGCAGTGGGCGTTTACTTCCAAGTGTTCAGTGCGGCACGCCCATCAAAACGAGCGTTCCATGAGAGAGGCTCAAAACCAGGTAAGAAAATAGCCTATTACTTATTCATTAAGATGTTTTTGAATGTAAAAACCACGCGATCGTCATAAGTTGACCTCAGACAACAGTATAAAATGTTTTAAAAAGCCAGTTCATGACCCCTTTAATTACCGTTATTTGTCCGACATTGTAAAGAGCGATACCATTGTGCAGCATTTACTACGGTAAAGTTGACCGAACGAGTGGATCTCTGAGCTGGTGTGAGTGGAGGCGGGTCCAATTTGCACGTATATTAATAATTTCGCGTATACTAAATAAAGCAAGGGTGTAGAGTTACATTCATGCTATTTTAAGGCATGACGTTTTTTTCACACTGAAAAAACTTTTAAATATGTAATTTTGGTGATCAAAGATGAGTTTTAAGGAATACAATTATTGACTACAGGGGGATTTTAATTATCATTTCAAGAAAGCTTAAATTTGGGTCTGGAAAACCGGATGCAGATTAATGTGCATCAAAACAATATTATTTAATTAAATAGATTTGAGCACTGCACATTTCAAAGTAGAAATGTGGCACTGTTGCGCATTGTACAGGCTCACTGTGTTTACTTTATGGTGTTTTAAATTGTAATATGTTTTAGATGGTTGTTAGACTGCCTATTTTATCTCCCTCATCTACTTGAACAAGCAACTGGAAGTTGTAAAAACATTTTGTTTGTTGAGTCCTTGTGTATTTTGGGCTAGATTTTATTCTGGTTATTGGTATTTTGGTTACACAATAAACTGTATCTGGCATTTTATTCAATGTTTAAACTGTAAATAATCCCATAATTATTAAATAAATACAGTTTGAAGCAGAACTATGTAAAAACCTATTCAGAAAAAAAGATTTTTTTCTCTATTAAATGTCTCCTCTTATCCCTTTATTAAGGAAAAACTACTTATTTAATGCATTGATTTTCATGGCCTTTTTGCACATTTTTGTCGTGGAAAAAACCGTCATGACTTTTACCGTGTATTGACTACAAATGCATTCTTTGCTATGAAATGAAGACCTAAATATCAGCTGACTCTTAAATCCTTAGATGATGTATGCGTAATTCCAGTTATGAAGTCATATATCGAGTAGTTTGCAAACTAATGAACAGGATCACATGTGAAACATGCAGTTTCTTTGATCCGGTGTGTGCCTGCAGGCTCAGATCCCCCTCTCATACCTCTCTGCCATCTGTAGTGTGTGTGTGTGTGTGTGTGTGTGTGTGTGTGTGTATCTGTGTATCGTCTTTGTGTCCTGTGGATAATCGCCTGTTACTTGGCCCAGACGGAATCAGAGGATTTTCTGTGCTGATTTAGGGGGAAATCTAAATACTGTGGAATAGATTTACATGTTAAATGCAGCTGAAAGTGCTGTGCTTCTATTGGTAACTAAAAACAATTAAATGGAAAACTTTGTAAATATGAGAACAAACTACAACTTTGTGGATGATTCCAATTTTGTGGAAATACTAAAGATTTCTGTTGAGTTCTGTGTTGGCCGATTCTGCGTGGGCCTGCCTGTTACGCGGTCTTATGGCTTGGCACGGTGTGTAACCTGTTGTTTGTGTGTCTGTTTGTGTTTTCAGTGCAGAAAGATAGTCACTTGTTGATTTGTGAGTGATGATATGTTGCCATAAGGTGAGTTTGCATTGACAGTGCCGATAGATGAGGATTCAAAGGCCATTGGAAATTAAGTTCAGAAAACAGATAACTGGAGACACATGATGGGAAGCACGCGCGTGGAAATGAATTGCCAGGAAGTCGGTGGTAATTTGAATTGCAAATGGCCACCAACTTGTTCCCCGACTTGAATGATTAATATTTTATTGTTTTACTGAGTGAAAATGCCACAAGTGTTTTTCATCAGAAACAAATAGCACAAGAGGAGGGAAAAAAGAGAGATTGGCTTAACTGATAATAATGAGTAGCAAGGTATTGCATATTGTCTCTGAACATTAATTCCAGTGTGCGAAGTATAGGGCTGGGTAATATATTGCATATTCTTTATTTTCATGGTGAAATTTTGCAACTAATTGCCACAAATTGTGAACATCGCAGTTAGTTTAAAGCTCTTTTTATTAATATTTTTATATTTATATTAAGTTTCAAAAGAACTCAAAACTTGAGAGTATGAGAGTAATAAGACAAACTTTTTATAATGTCTATTTCAACTTGAGTGGCAGATTTGGTGATTTGGTAAGTTTGACATCTCTAAATAAAACTGTCCATTTCAATGAATCTATTACAGGGATACAGTGAAATTTCAGCAACTGAAAATGTTTGGCCTCTTTGGTTTTGGCTGAAATAGTTTTGGACTGAAACGGTGATGTTTAATTAGTGCTTGTCTGATGAGATGTTCTGTCAGTGTTTTGCGTACACACAACTTTGTTAAGATGTGTCATAATTATTCAATTATAAAAAAGTGTAGCTAAGTACTGCTTTCATAACTATTTATTACTATATTATTTCATGGCATATACATCATTAAAGGGTTATTTCACCCAAAAATGAAAATTCTGTCATAAATTCCTCACCCTCATGTCATTCCAAACACGTAAAACCTTCGTTCATCTTCAGAGCACAAAGATATTTTTGATGAATTCAAGAGCTCTCTGATCCCTCCATAGACAGCAAATTATAGACGGTTGTTACCGCAGTGCAGAGCTTCCTAGTTCTAAGTCAGAATGGCGACTCGCCATTGGCTAGCTCCTGCGTCAGCATCACACGCATGCGTCGTGGTGCTCACGTGAACAGCGTCGGCGACTGACGTAGAACTAGGAAGTTCTGCACTGCGGTAACAACGTAAACTGTGTAGGAGACTTACACAGACGAGAAGAAATTGTTGCATAAAGCCGTTATTTTTGTTTGTTTTTTGTGCACAAAAAGTATTCTTGACGCTTCATAACATTAAGGTTGAACCACTGGAGTCACATGGACTATTTTAACAATGTCTTTACTACCTTTCTGGACCTTGAAAGTGTTAATTAAATTGCTGTCTATGGAGGGATCAGAGCTGTCCATAGAGGGATTTCATAAAAAATATCTTAATTTGTGTTCCGAAGATGGACGAAGGTCTGAGGGTGAGTAATTAATGACAGAATTTTAATTTTTGGGTGAACTAACCTTTTAAATATCCATCCTTGTGTTCAAGTCTTGGATATTTTTAAATACTTAAACGTTTTAAATTTGAAATTACTTTTGTCTGAAATTACTATTAATTCGAAATGGTTCTTTCACACAAGGGTTAGTTCACCCAAAAGTTCAAATTCTGTCATCTTTTGATATATGAATTTGAATCGAGTGGTTTAGTCCAAATTTTCTGAAGAGACATGATCGCTTTTGTTCACATATAAGCATTCATCAATGCACACATCTGTTGTGGTAAACGGAAGCTCGTGCGAGAACCATTGAGGTTTGTTCTTACATGTCAAGCAAACAGTATAGCTTCTGTTTATGTTCGCTGATCATTGTTTATATGTGAATAAAAGCATGGAAAGACAGAAATCACTCAAATTTCATATAAAAAACTTCATTGTGTTTCGAAGATGAATGAAAGTCTTACGGGTTGGAGTGATATGAAGGAGTAAATGAGTAAATAAGGACCTTTTTCGTGAACTAACCCTTAGCAATTCAGTATTGTTAATAAGCTAAAAAATATTGAGTTGTAATTTGACTGCATCGTCCAGCCCTAGTGTGTAGGTGGGAAATGGATTTGCTCTGTACTTCTGAAAGTTTTGAATTGACCTTTTCATTCTCCTAATATTTTCTTTTCTTCTCCCCTCCCTACAATACACTTTGGTTTGCACTTGGTTCGTTTTTTTTCCCTCCGTCATGTTCTCTTTCTCACTATATTTTTCAAATCGTCGCACAGTTTCCAGAAGGTTCTGCCGGGCCGTGGTCTATCCTTTCAATCAGATGCTAATTAAGGGAAAGGGACGTCTCCGTCTGCCTCTCTTGCAGACGAAGGACGTGCCAGGTTGAGTGAGAAAGGGGAGAGAGGACTGCAAGATGGTAGAAATGGAGAAAGGAATGAGACATGAAAGGGTGATTAGGTCGCTTCAGATTGAGAAAAGAGAATATAATACTTTTTTTTGTTTGGCTAAAATCAAAGGTCCCTCAGTCGGCGTGTCTGATAAATGTTTCAACTTCTCATAACTTTGTGATCTGACCACAGAAGATCTCGCTGCTCTGTGAAGTAAATTAAAAAGTTACCTTCAAGTGGTGTCTTTTAATAATTCTTTTAATGATTCTACCCAGCTCATGACCATGAGGATCTTTTACCATGACCATGTGTTCTTTAAACATTTATAAATGGCATGCACAAAGAGAGAAATTTACTTTTTTGCTTTAATTGGTTATCAGTCACAAGCTTCTGTCGGACTGTTTTTACATCCATTAATTAGCCTTATTAATGACTTGCTGTACTGTTAGACAAGTGGCTAGTGTGGTGTTTCTGGTCAGTTCATTAATGGCTGGGGTGTATCCAGCTAACGATTAAAGTGCCTTAATTAGTAGGGATAGCAAAACAAGGATTAGTCCTGAGGTTCTCTTTATTCATTTATTTATTTTTTGATCTGAAGAAAAAGGATTGAAAAGGTTTAAGGTTCGGAGGGTTGAGGGGAAACGAACAAGAGAGCCAATAGAATGATGAATGTGCTTTTCTTCTGGAAAAGAGAGGGAGGGCTGTTTCACACAAGGGGAAAAGAAGAAATAGTTTTTCCTCCAGCATTATAAGCGTGTAGCTTGACAGATTTAAACTCGCTGTAGTTGCGGATGGTGCTTCAGAGGTCTGGCTTTTACTCTGACACTAGTGGCAAATGTAGACGGACTGAACTAGATATCAACAAAACACTTTATGTGGTGGTTTGTTTGATTCTGCATATTTTTGTGGTTCGTGCATATGTACAAGAAAGATGGTAGACCTGTTTGTCAATGTGCAAAATCAGTCTTTTTTCTTTTTCCTTTTTTCTAAAAACAAGTCTGGAATTGTCTGTTTTTAATTTGCTGAAGGTGGATGT
>JARQWZ010006181.1:52500-58815 GCA_033150135.1 Gobio occitaniae | reverse complement strand
TCTCATGCTACAGCTGAAGCGGCCTGAGGTTCAGCAGAGGTCAAATAAGGATAATACACAACAAACTGAGATGCTCTGTGTATTCTGACACCTTTCTATCAGAACCAGCATTAACTTCTTGAGCAGTTTGAGCTCCAGTTGCTCGTCTGTTTGATCGACCACACGGGCATCAATGAGCCTCGACCGCCCATGACCCTGTGGCCGGTTCTCCACTGGTCCTCCATGACCCTGTGGCCGGTTCTCCAACTGGTCCTCCATGACCCCTGTGGCCCGGTTCTCCACTGGTCCTCCATGACCCTGTGGCCGGTTCTCCACTGGTCCTTCATGACCCTGTGGCCGGTTCTCCACTGGTCCTCATGACCCTGTGGCCGGTTCTCCACTGGTCCTCCATGACCCTGTGGCCGGTTCTCCACTGGTCCTCCATGACCCTGTGGCCGGTTCTCCACTGGTCCTTCATGACCCTGTGGCCGGTTCTCCACTGGTCCTTCATGACCCTGTGGCCGGTTCTCCACTGGTCCTTCATGACCCTGTGGCCGGTTCTCCACTGGTCCTTCATGACCCTGTGGCCGGTTCTCCACTGGTCCTCCATGACCCTGTGGCCGGTTCTCCACTGGTCCTTCATGACCCCTGTGGCCGGTTCTCCACTGGTCCTTCATGACCCTGTGGCCGGTTCTCCACTGGTCCTTCATGACCCTGTGGCCGGTTCTCCACTGGTCCTTCATGACCCTGTGGCCGGTTCTCCAATGGTCCTCCATGACCCTGTGGCCGGTTCTCCACTGGTCCTTCATGACCCTGTGGCCGGTTCTCCACTGGTCCTTCATGACCCTGTGGCCGGTTCTCCACTGGTCCTTCATGACCCTGTGGCCGGTTCTCCACTGGTCCTTCATGACCCTGTGGCCGGTTCTCCACTGGTCCTCCATGACCCTGTGGCCGGTTCTCCACTGGTCCTCCATGACCCTGTGGCCGGTTCTCCACTGGTCCTCCATGACCCTGTGGCCGGTTCTCCACTGGTCCTCCATGACCCTGTGGCCGGTTCTCCACTGGTCCTTCATGACCCTGTGGCCGGTTCTCCACTGGTCCTCCATGACCCTGTGGCCGGTTCTCCACTGGTCCTTCATGACCCTGTGGCCGGTTCTCCACTGGTCCTTCATGACCCTGTGGCCGGTTCTCCACTTGTCCTCCATGACCCTGTGGCCGGTTCTCCACTGGTCCTTCATGACCCTGTGGCCGGTTCTCCACTGGTTCTTCATGACCCTGTGGCCGGTTCTCCACTTGTCCTCCATGACCCTGTGGCCGGTTCTCCACTGGTCCTTCATGACCCCTGTGGCCGGTTCTCCACTTGTCCTCCATGACCCTGTGGCCGGTTCTCCACTGGTCCTTCATGACCCTGTGGCCGGTTCTCCACTGGTCCTTCATGACCCTGTGGCCGGTTCTCCACTTGTCCTCCATGACCCTGTGGCCGGTTCTCCACTTGTCCTCCATGACCCTGTGGCCGGTTCTCCACTGGTCCTTCATGACCCTGTGGCCGGTTCTCCACTGGTTCTTCATGACCCTGTGGCCGGTTCTCCACTTGTCCTCCATGACCCTGTGGCCGGTTCTCCACTGGTCCTTCATGACCCTGTGGCCGGTTCTCCACTGGTCCTTCATGACCCTGTGGCCGGTTCTCCACTTGTCCTCCATGACCCTGTGGCCGGTTTCTCCACTGGTCCTTCATGACCCTGTGGCCGGTTCTCCACTGGTCCTCCATGACCCTGTGGCCGGTTCTCCACTGGTCCTTCATGACCCTGTGGCCGGTTCTCCACTGGTCCTTCATGACCCTGTGGCCGGTTCTCCACTTGTCCTCCATGACCCTGTGGCCGGTTCTCCACTGGTCCTTCATGACCCTGTGGCCGGTTCTCCACTGGTTCTTCATGACCCTGTGGCCGGTTCTCCACTGGTCCTCCATGACCCTGTGGCCGGTTCTCCACTGGTCCTTCATGACCCTGTGGCCGGTTCTCCACTGGTCCTCCATGACCCTGTGGCCGGTTCTTCCACTGGTCCTCCATGACCCTGTGGCCGGTTCTCCACTGGTCCTTCATGACCCTGTGGCCGGTTCTCCACTGGTCCTTCATGACCCTGTGGCCGGTTCTCCACTGGTCCTTCATGACCCTGTGGCCGGTTCTCCACTGGTCCTTCATGACCCTGTGGCCGGTTCTCCACTGGTCCTTCCTTGGAGCACTTTTGATAGAGACTGACCACTGCAGACCTGGAACACCCCAAAAGAGCTGCTCTGTAAAATCGTACACATTGTGCATTTAAGACATAAGCCATAATTCACTGTCAATGTTAAAACAATTAAAAGTGGACGTTTATGAATTAATTAACTTTTAAGGCCTGTACACACCGGGACGAATATCGCACGCACTTATCGCCAGCGTTTTTCGTGACGTTTTTCGGTGCGTCTTGAGTGTTCACACCCAAGCGATTTCCACTGGCGTTGCACCGAGTGAACGTGCACATTCAGTAGATGCGCTCCCGGTACACAAGGTGGTGCTGCGGCACTTTACGCTTCTGACACTCGCTTGTCACACAGAAGAAGAGGAGAGACAGTATTTACGTGCTTGCCAAAACCACAGATATATTATGTCTATGGCAAAACCATTCACACACTTGTTGCTAACTGGCAAGCAGCATTAGCAGCCCATCTTCTTCTTTGTCTACTTCCTACTTCTTCTTCGTATCAATGTGTGCTCGGCAAGTCCGATTTTGTGCTTGAGCGCCACCAAGTCGTGTTTTACTGTCACTTCAGCAGCTCCAGGCACGTGAACAAAAGCGCTGATCTCATTGGTCCGGCCAGTTTTTAATGCGCCGCGTCAAAATAAAAAAACGAACCCGAGGCGGTTTTTTTTTAAATGACGCTTTTACGCCTGGCGTTTTACGCGCCGGTGTGCACACTCACATTGGCACCCATTGTTTAGTCACGAGGCGTTAAACGACGGCGATAAACGCGTGCGAAAATCGTCCCGGTGTGAACAGGCCTTTAATCTCTCATTAGACATAGGGTGGCCATACGTGTCAGGGTGCCGGTCTGATCTGCTTTAGGCTTGTTTGTGTTTGTCTGGTCCACTTGGTTATTGTGTTGCCATGTGCTCTGTCTATTGTTACTCCGCCCCTCTTGTTACCTTGTTATCTCATTATAGCTCACACCTGTTTTTGTTCGTTTGCCACCCTTTATATTCCCCTCTTGTTTTCTGTCCTGTGCCAGATCGAATCTCTGCTCTGCTGAGTTATCTGGCTCTTGTCTATGGTCTCTGAGACTTAGCGCTTCTGCAAAAGTTTTAGTCTTGAGTCTTAGGCCCAATCCCAATCCCATTTCTACCCCTTAGCCCTTCTCTTTCCCCTACCCCTTCGTTTTGTGAGTTCACGTGAAGGGTGTCTCGATTCTCTTTTGGCTGGAGTGGTAGGGGTAAGGGGAAGGGCCAGATAGCACTTCAAACGAAGGGGTATGAGGAGTTTCCCTCCACCGACTCCGTGCTGCTAGAATGTGTGTGTGTTGCCACTCGGGATCGATCACTTGCATGTCGCCTGCCTACCAGTTTCTCTGTAGCTTGCTAAACACACTATTTGATTGATTTGAACACATATTAATAATAGTTTAAAAAATACATATATGGTCATCCTTCATAACGCAGTCGATATTTACATCACATATCGTCTGTAAACTCTTGCGTTACCAAGGCAACGACTGACTTGACTTATAACGTATGAACATTATCGCAGCACCACAGTAGATAACGAAAACATATCCGTACCGGCCGGCTCGGATCAGCACGGAATGGAACGGTTGATAAACAAAGAGAACAGTTTGACCCGATGGAAAAGCGGCTTCACCAAGCTTGTATCATTCTGTATCATCTTAGGAAACTCTGGCTCATACGTTTTTGAACTGAAAATGAGCGCCGTTTTATTAAGTCCAAATACAGCGCAAAACTCTGTTGGGAGTGAGTAATTTGTTAAACGTGCTCGCGCCTGATAGGCTATAGCCTACGCACTTCATTTTGCTGTTTATAATGGTTAAATGTCACAGGACAATAATAAAATAAACGGGGTATGATGATGTGTAATGGTATAGTAGTGGTGTCCCATTTCTTAGGGGAATATTTTCACCCCTACGCCTTGGCACTCTGTTTCAAGGGGCAAGGGGAACACGTAGGGGTAGGGGAAGGCGAAGGGGTATAAAATAGAATTGGGATTGGGCCTTAGTCTAGTCTTAAGTTCCTGTCTACTTCAGTTTTGGTTATTTCTTTATTTTTCACTAGTTTTCCTAAACTAGTTTTTTGAGCTCCCGTCTGGCTAGTTTTTGTTTTTCCCCTCTCCTTTTCTTTTTGCTCCCAGCTCCCCTGTCTTCCAGGCCTCCCTCCTTTTTGGATCTTCCCTGCCTGCCTACCACAAAGGATTTCAGCATCCACTGCCAGGAGCCAACCTCCACCCTTCAGGTTTACTCATCTCTCTCTCTTCCCCCTGCCATTGTGACGTTACGTCACCAGGTGATCATCTGTGAACTCGCCTACTTCATTGTCTTTGGATTGCACTCATTTCTACCTCCACTCTCCAGTGTTGCAGCTTGGGCCTGCTCTGCCATTCCCTCTGAGAATCCTTTCTCCAACGCCCCCTGTTGGGTCGACATGGTACTCCCTTGTACCTGGCTGGCATCATCCCTGTTTCCTCTTCTGACCGTGGACTCTCTTTTCTCTGTGTTCCTGCTTTTGTCATTTAATAAACAGTTATTCCCGCAACTGGTTCCACTTTTACCACCCTGACAATACGTCCGGATTGTCCAGCACAGCCTCCAGCCGGACACTCATTTGTCCTCCTTTTTGGAGTTGCGCTGAATCTGCCTATAAAAACCCACTCTAGAATCTTTATTGGGACGCAGCTCAGTATCTAATGCTGTAAGACTAATGATTGGCTGAAAGCGGTGTCAGATACATATCTGATATATCATTGGTTAAAAACGTAAACAAGCCTCCATGACGTGCTGGCTACGTCCAGTGTTGGGGAAAGTTACTTTGAAAAGTAATGCATTACAATATTGCGTTACTCCCTTAAAAAGTAACTCATTGAGTTACTTTTTAAGAAAAGTAATGCATTACATTACTTTTGCGTTACATAATTTTTTTCTCACCTGGGCTGGGCTTGTTTTGTTTTTTATGACAAAGTTATATTTTTGTGCAACGGTAAAGACGTCTTCATACCAAAATGTAAATAATGCGCCCCAGGCTGAGGTAAAACTGCAGATTCCCTCATGAACACTAGAGGGCGCAGCTCTGGATAATGGAGAATAGGACGCAGGAGAAAAAAGTTTTACCAATAAAAACAAAAAATCTAGTCATTTTCATCATCAAAGGTCAGCAGCAAGACATTGGTCAATTAAATATAAAGGTAGATTATGCATCAAAATAGTTGTTTTATTTAACATTTAATTATTGGAGGTTTGCATAGTACTCTGATTTTATTCATTTTGAGGAGAACAGAATCTTTATTGTGCAAGTGAGATAAATAAATGCTCATATTTAGTCTGAAACTACAATAACCATCATGTTCACACACACACACACACCTCTGCACTAACTCAACATGGGGGCCGGAGAGCTGTCAGTCAAATTAATGTGAAAAAGTAACTCAGATATTTTGTTGTAAATTTGAAAAGTAATGCGTTACTTTACTAACTTGGAAAAAGTAATATTATTACGTAACTCAAGTTACTTGTAATGCGTTTCACCAACACTTATGATGGACAACATTGTGTTGTAGTTGCGAGTACACCAGAGTCCTATGCAATTATTCTTGCCTATCTAAATTCTAGGCCTGTCACGATTGGTCGATAAAATCGACTGCGTTGACGCTGTTAATTAGTCGACATCAATATTTTTAGTCGACTGGGTAAGTTGGGTACGATATGAAATTGTATTAGTACTAGTACTTTAAAAATGACAGCACTCTAATAAGACTGAGCAGTATTTCTTAATCTTAATGTGTGTCGAAGTGTGACAGCAGTGAGGACGTGTGTGTGACCGTTCACTAAACAATGGAAGCCGTTAAATACTCAGGAAAAATAAAGCGTCAGAAAAGTGCGGCGCGGACAGGACGTGCTCGCGCGCGCCAGACTCTGACCTGAAGCGCGCGCAGCCGCCTTTCCCTCAGACAGATCGCGACGCCAGTTTCGCGGATTATTGGGTTTGAATGGTGAAAAATCTGTAAAAATGCCCGTCCTGTCGAGTATTCGGGTGAACGCAGTTGGATATGTCTTTCACTGTTGCCAACAAATTTTCCAGG
>JARQWZ010006181.1:12500-42500 GCA_033150135.1 Gobio occitaniae | reverse complement strand
TACTTTGCATAGTTATATTGATGTAAAAATGGGGGATTTTTTTAATAATTATTAAATGTTCATATTATTTATTAAATTATATATATATATATATATATATTTTATGATATTTATATATTATACATTTATTCATATATTATTATATTTTTTCAATACAACTTAGCTACAATAAAAAAAAATTGATTCCTCTGATTTCAGAGCAAAACAATAATTGATTACTGCCATATCTCTAATATTGAAACAATAATTAAAAATGAGTTTTAGAATAAAAAAATATTTTTGTTTATTACTTTTTGCATAGTTATATTGGTGGAAAAATGGGGGATTTTTTAAAATAATTATTAAATGTTCATATTATTTATCAAATATGAATATATATATATATTTTTTTAATGATATTTATATATTATACATTTATTTCTATATTATTATATTTTTTCAATACAACTTAGCTACAATAAAAAAATTATGATTCCTCTGATTTCAGAGCAAAACAATAATTGATTACTGCCATATATCTTAAATTGAATCAATAATTAAAAATACGTTTTAGAATATAATTTTTTTTGTCTATTACTTTGCATAGTTATATTGATGTAAAAATGGGGGATTTTTTTAATAATTATTAAATGTTCATATTATTTATTAAATTATATATATATATATATATTTTATGATATTTATATATTATACATTTATTCATATATTATTATATTTTTTCAATACAACTTAGCTACAATAAAAAAAAATGGATTCCTCTGATTTCAGAGCAAAACAATAATTGATTACTGCCATATCTCTAATATTGAAACAATAATTAAAAATGAGTTTTAGAATAAAAAAATATTTTTGTTTATTACTTTTTGCATAGTTATATTGGTGGAAAAATGGGGGATTTTTTAAAATAATTATTAAATGTTCATATTATTTATCAAATATGAATATATATATATATTTTTTTAATGATATTTATATATTATACATTTATTTCTATATTATTATATTTTTTCAATACAACTTAGCTACAATAAAAAAATTATGATTCCTCTGATTTCAGAGCAAAACAATAATTGGTTACTGCCATATATCTTAAATTGAATCAATAATTAAAAATACGTTTTAGAATATCATTTTTTTTGTTTATTACTTTGCATAGTTATGTTGGTGAAAAAATGGGGGATTTTTTAAAATAATTATTAAATGTTTATATGATTTATTAAAGGGGTTATATGCGTTTTTCTGAAATTTAAACTCGCGACTGACACCTGTGGCCAAAAACCAGAACTGCTGGTATTTTCTGCTCGCTCTCGCAGCGGTGGTGACGTCACATCCGCAGACCGCGCGGGAAAAACGACCCGCCAGAAAATAGGAAAAATAGGAGACAGGCTTACAGGAGCAGCCACTGAGCGGACGAGCTGTCAGTAGCTCATCAGGAGATGCTGGAGTCATAAATGGTCAAATAAAAAGGCTATTGTTACGTTTATTTTGGGGAAAAAGTTGCATATAGCCCCTTTAAATATGAATATATATATATATTTTGTAATGATATTTATATATTATACATGTATTTATATATTATTATAATTTTTTCAATACAACTTAGCTACAATAAAAAAACATGATTCCTCTGATTTCAGAGCAAAACAATAATTGATTACTGCCATATCTCTAATATTGAATCAATAATTAAAAATACGTTTTAGAATATATTTTTTTTTGTTTATTACTTTGCATAGTTATATTGGTGAAAAAATGGGGTGTAAATAATTTTTATTTAATGTATTTTAATATAATTTATCAAATATATACTTTTAAAAAATATTATAATTATATATTATACAGAATTTTTCAGTCCAACTGAGCTGATGAAAGGATGATTCCTCTGATGAGTGTTATATGGCCCAGCCCCAGAACTCCTCCAACAGTTCTTAACAAATCTCTACAGTGCTAAACATTACGACTGATTTGACTTCAGGCAATGATATACAGAGAGACACATTAATTGGTACTTGAAATAAACCTTGCAACTTTGCAGGTCGACCCTCTTTGGAACCGAGGTCTAGCAGATCTAGATGATCTAGAAGTATCTATCATCAGCCGACCTCTGCATCTAGTCGTTCTCTTGGATTTCTAACGATGATCGCATTGACAGCCAAATCATTTGCTTGATTGAGACTTGATAGAAGTGTGCAAGGCGCTTTTCTGTCGAGGTCTCGGTGCTCTCTTTATCAAAAGCGCAGGCACAAATCACTAGCCGAATTTACTCGGATTGGCGCTCTCATCAGGTTTGGGTTGGGGGGGAGGGGCTATGAATAGTTAAGTAGCAGTGGGAGGAGCCTCAGCGAAGGGGTGTGGCTGTCATAGCAGGCGATCAAAAGTGTGGGATTTGATAGATGCCTCACGAAATCGTAAAGGGTCGTGACTCTCTGAATCAAACGATGAAACCTGAAAGGTTTTGACCAGGTCAGTCGTTAAAATGAAATTTTAGAAAACATCAGTTCAGAAAACAACAAAACATCCCCCCCGGCAACCCCACAAAATCCAAGTCAACACAAACAAATAAACAGGAAATCAAGCAGACAGAGAGAGAAGAGAGAGCAGGAGCAATATCACAGGGCATCAGCAGATGGCAGTGTTGTTCATCGAAGCGGATCTGCGGCGCTCAGGTCCAGCTAGCCTTACCTGCTGCGGCGCCGCCGGCTGTAGCGGTGGCAATCGTACGCGTAATGGCCCTTCTCGCCGCACTCATAGCAGCGGTCGTTCGGGTCGAAGGGCCGGCGGGTCGGCGGACGCTCGTATCGGGAACGCCGCGGCATTCCGGTGGACAACTCCACTCGCGTACGGGAGCCGCAGATCACCCTGAAACAAAGCAGATCATTTGGCAATATCCATTACAATTTTTTAAAATACTATCGTGCAACTGATCACATTTTGAACCTTGATGCTTCAAGTAAAGTTTGTATCAATTACATCATACAAGCGACTGTTAAAAATGTATGTATCATTCATTCAAGAGATTTGTTCAAAAAAGCGCTGATTCATCCAGTAATGAAACATCTTTATGAGTGAGTCTTTGAATCATTCATTAAAGAGATTTGTTTAAAAAAGCGCTGATTCATCCAGTAATGAAACATCTTTATGAGTGAGTCATTGAATCATTCATTCAAGAGATTTGTTCAAAAAAGCGCTGATCCATCCAGTAATGAAGCATCTTTATGAGTGAGTCATTGAATCATTCATTCAAGAGATTTGTTCAAAAAGCGCTGATTCATCCAGTAATGAAACATCTTTATGAGTGAGTCATTGAATCATTCATTCAAGAGATTTGTTCAAAAAAGCGCTGATTCATCCAGTAATGAAACTTCTGTATGAGTGAGTCATTGAATCATTCAATCAAGAGATTTGTTCAAAAAAGCGCTGATCCATCCAGTAATGAAGCATCTTTATGAGTGAGTCATTGAATCATTCATTCAAGAGATTTGTTCAAAAAGCGCTGATTCATCCAGTAATGAAACATCTTTATGAGTGAGTCATTTAATCATTCATTCAAGAGATTTGTTCAAAAAAGCGCTGATTCATCCAGTAATGAAACTTCTGTATGAGTGAGTCATTGAATCATTCAATCAAGAGATTTGTTCAAAAAAGCGCTGATTCATCCAGTAATGAAACTTCTTTATGAGTGAGTCATTGAATCATTCATTCAAGAGATTTGTTCAAAAAAGCGCTGATTCATCCAGTAATGTTAAAAATGTATGTCTTTGAATCATTCATTCAAGAGATTTGTTCAAAAAAGCGCTGATTCATCCAGTAATGAAACATCTTTATGAGTGAGTCATTGAATCATTCATTCAAGAGATTTGTTCAAAAAAGCGCTGATTCATCCAGTTATGAAACATCTTTATGAGTGAGTCATTGAATCATTCATTCAAGAGATTTGTATTCATCCAGTAATGAAACATCTTTATGAGTGAGTCATTGAATCATTCACTCAAGAGATTTGTTAAAAAAAGCGCTGATTCATCCAGTAATGAAACATCTTTATGAGTGAGTCATTGAATCATTCATTAAAGAGATTTGTTTAAAAAAGCACTGATTCATCCAGTAATGAAACATCTTTATGAGTGAGTCATTGAATCCTTCATTCAAGAGATTTGTTCAAAAAAGCGCTGATTCATCCAGTAATGTTAAAAATGTATGTCTTTGAATCATTCATTAAAGAGATTTGTTTAAAAAAGCGCTGATTCATCCAGTAATGAAACATCTTTATGAGTGAGTCATTGAATCATTCATTCAAGAGATTTGTTTAAAAAAACGCTGATTCATCCAGTAATGAAACATCTTTATGAGTGAGTCATTGAATCATTCACTCAAGAGATTTGTTCAAAAAAGCGCTGATTCATCCAGTAATGAAACATCTTCATGAGTGAGTCATTGAATCATTCATTCAAGAGATTTGTTCAAAAAAGCGCTGATTCATCCAGTAATGAAACATCTTTATGAGTCATTGAATCATTCATTCAAGAGATTTGTTTAAAAAAAGCGCTGATTCATCCAGTAATAAAATGTCATTATGAGTGAGTCATTGAATCATTCATTCAAGAGATTTGTTAAAAAAAGCGCTGATAGATCCAGTAATGAAACATCTTTATGTGTGAGTCATTGAATCATTCACTCAAGAGATTTGTTAAAAAAAGCGCTGATTCATCCAGTAATGAAACATCTTTATGAGTGAGTCATTGAATCCTTCACTCAAGAGATTTGTTCAAAAAAGCGCTGATTCATCCAGTAATGTTAAAAATGTATGTCTTTGAATCATTCATTCAAGAGATTTGTTCAAAAAAGCGCTGATTCATCCAGTAATGTTAAAAATGTATGTCTTTGAATCATTCATTAAAGAGATTTGTTCAAAAAAGCGCTGATTCATCCAGTAATGAAACATCTTTATGAGTGAGTCATTGAATTATTCATTCAAGAGATTCGTTCAAAAAAGTGCTGATTCATCCAGTAATGAAACATCTTTATGAGTGAGTCATTGAATCATTCATTCAAGAGATTTGTTCAAAACAGCGCTGATTCATCCAGTAATGAAACATCTTTATGAGTGAGTCATTGAATCATTCATTCAAGAGATTTGTTCAAAACAGCTCTGATTCATCCAGTAATGAAACATCTTTATGAGTGAGTCATTGAATCATTCATTCAAGAGATTTGCTCAAAAAAGCGCTGATTCATTCAGTAATGAAACATCTTTATGAGTGAGTCATTGAATCATTCACTCAAGAGATTTGTTCACAAATACTGATTCATTCAGTAATGAAATGAGTGAAGTCTTTATGAGTGAGTCATTGAATCATTCATTCAAGAGATTTGTTCAAAAAAGCGCTGATTCATCCAGTTATGAAACATCTTTATGAGTGAGTCATTGAATCATTCATTCAAGAGATTTGTTAAAAAAAGCGCTGATTCATCCAGTAATGAAACATCTTTATGAGTGAGTCATTGAATCATTCATTCAAGAGATTTGTTAAAAAAAGCGCTGATTCATCCAGTAATGAAACATCTTTATGAGTGAGTCATTGAATCATTAATTCAAGAGATTTGTTCAAAACAGAGCTGATTCATCCAGTAATGAAACATCTTTATGAGTGAGTCATTGAATTATTCATTCAAGAGATTTGTTCAAAACAGCGCTGATTCATCCAGTAATGAAACATCTTTATGAGTGAGTCATTGAATCATTCACTCAAGAGATTTGTTCAAAAAAGCGCTGATTCATCCAGTAATGAAACATCTTTATGAGTGAGTCATTGAATCATTCACTCAAGAGATTTGATCAAAAAAGCGCTGATTCATCCAGTAATGAAACATCTTTATGAGTGAGTCATTGAATCATTCATTCACGAGTTTTGTTCAAAAAAGCGCTGATTCATCCAGTAATGAAACATCTTTATGATTGAGTCATTGAATCATTCACTCAAGAGATTTGTTAAAAAAAGCGCTGGTTCATTCAGTAATGAAACATCTTTATGATTGAGTCATTGAATCATTCACTCAAGAGATTTGTTCAAAAAAGCGCTGGTTCATTCAGTAATGAAACATCTTTATGAGTCATTGAATCATTCACTCAAGAGATTTGTACAAAAACACTGATTCATCCAGTAATGAAACATCTTTATGAGTGAGTCATTGAATCATTAATTCAAGAGATTTGTTCAAAAACACTGATTCATCCAGTAATGAAACATCTTTATGAGTGAGTCATTGAATCATTAATTCAAGAGATTTGTACAAAAACACTGATTCATCCAGTAATGAAACATCTTTATGAGTGAGTCATTGAATCATTAATTCAAGAGATTTGTTCAAAAACACTGATTCATCCAGTAATGAAACATCTTTATGAGTGAGTCATTGAATCATTCACTCAAGAGATTTGTTCAAAAACACTGATTCATCCAGTAATGAAACATCTTTATGAGTGAGTCATTGAATCATTCACTCAAGAGATTTGTTCAAAAACACTGATTCATCCAGTAATGAAACATCTTTATGAGTGAGTCATTGAATCATTAATTCAAGAGATTTGTTCAAAAACACTGATTCATCCAGTAATGAAACATCTTTATGAGTGAGTCATTGAATCATTCCCTCAAGAGATTTGTTCAAAAACACTGATTCATCCAGTAATGAAACAAGTGAAAGCTATATCCGAAATTGCATACTTCCCTACTATATAGTAGGCGAAAAACTGTATGTGACAAAAGAATTATGTCCGAATTCACAATACTCGTAAAAGAGTAGACAAAAAGTCCCTGGATGCAGTACGTCCCGATTACATTCATACTACACACACTCATTGTATATAGAATGTACTTTTTTAGCGCTCGTGCAATAACTACTTATTCAAATTAAGTACCTACTCAAGAGAGTATGCGAGTCTTTATGAGTGAGTCATTGAATCGTGACTCCGCCCACTCACTTGCCATCGAGGCCACGCACAGCGTCCTCAGCATCTCTGGGATCTTCAAACTCCACGAAGGCGAATCCTGGAGGGTTGCGAGCGATCCACACGGTTCTCAGCGGCCCATAATACCCGAACGCCCGCTCCAGCTCACCCTTACCTGCCCCCGTGCCCAGGTTACCCACGTACACCTTCGTTTCTGAGAGAGAAGCAGAAGTTCAACATATGATATCCGCCACTCAGAGAATGTAATAAAGGAATAACCACATACTTACCATGGTTTAACTCCGCTATACTAGAGACTAATAAGAACTGCTAAAAGGGGAAAGTCTCGGATTCAAACCACGATTTTTAATAATATATCAGCGGCTATTTTTTATAATATGATGTCAGTAGGTGCGTTTACATGGAGCACTGTAATCGGTTTAAAAGTCCAATCCGAATAAAAATACTCCATATAAACACCTCAATCGGAATAAAAATGCCCAAACTGAATTAAATTGTAATGGGTTTGAGAGGTGTGGGATAAACCTTTTCATGAACCGATCAAATGAAAAATTCCACCATGTAAACGATCTGATCCGATTACTGTGAGTGTACGTCTTTCTGTGACGGGATATACAGCGCGCGCCTCCACAACTGAAGAGCGCCGCGCTCACACCAGGCTAATGTTGACAAGAGAGGAAAGTTCATTTTTCTGAGGTATTAAACTTTTTATTGCGTAACATGTTATGAACATGATGTTGGAATAATGACACAGACATAGCCTGGCTAAACCATCTCATCTTGACAGAGTTTGTCCTATAGGCTTCAACTGCGCCTGACAGAATAATTTATTTTTCTGAGGTGATTCTTACACTTTACGACAAATAATAAATAGCTTTTATAAAACTGTATAAGTCCTGGTGTCTGTTGAGAGTTGCCATGGCAACGGGGAACATTCAAGCGGCTCTCTGTTTCTCGTTAGTTAAGTTAGCTATAAAAAAAAAATTCAACAACTGCTTCAAATTGGTTAAGTAACATTACCCACAGTCTACTTTAATTACTTTTGTTAATATTTATACCTTTGTGATTATGGTATCTTTCCTTAATCATCTGAAATATATATGTTTAGTACTACTAGTAATGATGCTGAGCACGTCTTGAATGCTTCATTCATGTTTGACCGTATATCCTATGTTTTTATTAATAATTTGAGTGCATTTTATTGTTAATTTTGTATTTTACAAAATAAATTAATTGAATTCATTTTTGATTCCGCATTCATCATTCACAGCTGTTGAAATAGCCATTGTATAGGACATAAATTAGGTTCAACTACTGCATGTCCGCCCACAGAAAAATAAATAAATATAAAAATTACCAACACAGAACTATTGATCCACGATACGTAACGAATCTGAGGCGGCAGACAAACTGTGTGCGCATGTCACAAAAGGATTCCTACTGAAAGTCAGCACATGTGAACACCAGATCGGTTTAGATAACGTCTCATGTAAACAGTCCACTGAATCTTTCAATCGGAATGATTTTAATCGGAATGACAAAAAAGTGAGCATGTAAACGTGGCTACTGATATGCGACGCACACACACACGGTCCGTGTCCTGGTTAAAATTGATGATTTCTCTGGATTTAAACTTTTTTTGGGAACGTTCGGGATAGTGTAAGTACACAAGTCAACAAAATATACAACACTGAAGTAGAGGTTTTTGGATATTTGAACCATACAAAAAAACGTACATATTGCGCCTTTAACTTTTGTCATTTTATTAGGTTTCTATTAAGCTATATTTGTACAGTTCAAGTAATTTTAGTACTTTAGCAAGTGTTTCATCTAATATTTTATTTCGTTTCGATAGACTTGACACTTTTAGCATCTACAAACTTAAAAGGAATACAGAGCAAACTGTAAAATGACACATGAACATCCTCATATTAAACTATAACGCAACAAACTGATAATTTAACAAAGTATTTATATAAATATAATATTATTATAATTACTATTTCTAATTTATTTATTAATGATAATGACTATTATTATCATCATTCTTCAGTGTTTACTGCGCGTGAGGGCGCCATTACAGTTAGCAGCTCGAGCTAAAACACAACACATCTTTTCAATAAGCAGCCTTATTTCATATATGAGATGACGTATTCTGACTCCGGACGTGTTTTATTCGTGAATTACTCGTGAATTATTGCACTCACCGCCTCCGTGTCGCCCGTATCGCGACATGATGTGAAAATGAAATCCTGACAGAAACAAACAGCAGCCTGTCAAACGACCGCTCGCCTGCGCATGCGCAAACTCATGCCGCCCACAAAAACTACATTTCCTATGATTCTCATGAAAGAAAAACCCAGCCAACCAATCACTCGATCGTTTACGACAGTGACGTCGCACGCACGCCGCGTCCTGCTGAAGTTCTTCAGATGGAGATGAAGTCGCGGACTCGGAGTTGATAAACGCTGAGTAAGTGAGTAGTAGTTGTTCGCAGAGATGCTGCAGTGGAGTAACAGGAGTCCTCAACAGTGGCGGGAGTTCGTCAATCACGAGGTTTGTGTAACAGCGCGCGACCAGCAGCGCTTTGAGGGACGCGTGTTCACGGTGGACCCCGTTTCTGCCAGGTAAACATCATACAAATTACAATAACTACAAAACAATTATGTACCTAAAGTACTTTAACCCGAATATAATTTCTTTGGTTTCCTAGTTACACTTTACAATAAGGCCTTATTAGTTAATGCAGTAAATGTGTTACAGTATTTATGTATAAACGTTAATAAAAACAGTTTGTTGTTCATTCATGTCAGCTCAGGCCCATTAAATAATATTAACAGATACAACTTTTGTTTCTAATAATGCATTAGTAAATAAATGCCGAAACTAAGATTAGATGCTTTAGGAGTTCAGTTCGTGTTAACTAATGTAGTGTTACCGATTTTCTTTATGGGTTAGTTCATATTTTAATTTGAATGGTTTATAAATTATATAGTATACACATTTGTGACTTAATTTAAAATATAGTCATAAATATCAGTAATTAAATATTTACAAATATTTAAATAGAACAGCCCGAAATCGCGTTACTGTCCAGGTGCTAAATTTGAATTTGAATTTACTTCGCAACCGTTAAAACCGTTACGTTCACGTGACCTACCAGACCCTTTTCACAGCCCGTTTTAACGTTCATCAGCATCGTAAATACTGCAACGTTTTTAAATGTATGTACATTTATAACACTATACTTAAAAAAATTATATTATCTTTGCATCAAATTACAAGAAACTAGTGAGGGTGTTTCTAATACAGTGACTGTGGGAATGACGGTGAAATCTTTCTCTTTTCTGACTACCTTTATCA
Source organism: Gobio occitaniae (assembly GCA_033150135.1). NCBI lineage: Eukaryota > Metazoa > Chordata > Actinopteri > Cypriniformes > Gobionidae > Gobio > Gobio occitaniae. Next base: position 32,170 of record JARQWZ010006181.1, on the reverse strand, counting down.
ATCCCTCTATTTTTTCCCTCTTTTTGAAAGTTGTGAAAACGCTATGTAGTTTTTCTTTTGCTATTTGAGCAAATTGACACATGCAAAAATATATTTAATGTATTCTCATTCGCCGCTATAGAAGTTTACCGATCTATGATGACTTCAGATATTGGTAGTATGAATGAAATTTAGATGTAGTACATCCGCCATGTTGTCACTATCATGTGACCTACCAGCGTCAGTTGCGTGGCTTCACTGGAATTCATAAATCCTGTCCCGTGGCCTCATGGGATAGTGAAGTGTCCATCGAATGCTCACTTCTGAATCTCGCCAGAAGTAGTAGGTCAACCATGGACTTTCGAATATAATGTATTCGCAGGGCTCTCAAGTCTCACGCATTGGGTGTGAGACACGTATTTCAACCCGTTCACACGCCACACTTTGTATTTCACACGCAGAGAAATTTCCAGGATAATGCCCACAAGTTGCGCCGCTATTAAGAGGAATCAAGTGAGTTCCACAATCCACATTGAGTTCAGAAGGCACTGCCACGCACCAGCCAATCAAATAAAAAATATAGCTACCGAACAGCCAATCAGAAAATAGCATTGCTGTATCTGGGTAAGATTTAGATATTCCCGCAACAACAATGTTTACATTCTGCCACCTACTGGTGGTTTAGTTTAATGTTTTCTTTCCGACATTTCTTATTTGTATATTCAAAAATATTTAAAACAATCTCATAACATTTTTCAGTGTAAATTATTTAATTTAATTGGCAACAGCCCTACAGTGTCTTATTCTAATTTAATTCAAATTTAAGAATATAAAATGAAAGCTGAAGCATAGCCTATACTTAAAGCTACACTGTGTAACTTTTTTAGTTTATTCTTAGCTAAAAACACTTAGTTCTTTCAAAAATATATGTGCTCATTAATGTATATTTACTTCTTTCAAGTAATAAAGTATTCTCGTAAGTTTATAATATGCCATTGTAAACACATACGGGTGAGGGTTCGAATGCGGGTCGCCATGTTGCCCCTCCATCTTGAAAGTACATTAGCCAAAGAGGGACATTCCCGTAAATTCAAGCTTGGCCTTTGGCGTTTTAACACTCGATGGCTCCGTGTCCAATGTGGACGAGGGCGAACTGGAAGCCATGTTAATCTTGGACTAAATTGGCCACCGTAGGAGTTAAAACGAAATCGGGATTGAGAGGAACAGAAACTAATATTCACTGGATGGTCATATACACAGGGTACCCGCGGGATCTTAAGTCTTAAATGTCTTTAAATTTCAAAACCAAAATTTTAGGCCTTAAAAAGTCTTAAATTCGCTGAAGTATTGAGTTCTAGGTCTTAAATAATTTTAAACGGGTCTTAATTTTCCTACGTCCATGTAATGCTACCTCTTGCTCATTGAAATGCTCCAGCAGTGCTTTAGTGTGTGTAGGGATGAAACGATATGGAAATTTAACATCACGATTATAGTGACCCAAATTATCACGGTTATCAATATTATCACGGTTTTGTTCAAGTTTTATATTTGAAAATCAACAAACAAACTAAAGCAGCTCTATGCACTTTTTTAAGCAAGATTCTGTGGGATTTTCTTCCTTATAATGGCCGTCGTCAATATAGCAACGCATAAATAATAATAATTTCTCGTAAATATAATCTCTAATATTATCTCTGTAAATATATTCTCAAGCAATATTCTCATCAGTGTTCAGCAATGATGCATTTAAATCTAGCATGTTTTGTGTAAGAGCCCAAACAGTATCCTAGAGAAATAATGCATATCCATATTTCCATATGATTTGACAGTTTATTTTATTAAATATCAAAATGACTGCATCATACCTGACACCTAGATGATCACTTTACAGCCAGTTTTATGACTTTCATTGTCTTCAAATGCTATTAAAGTTTCAAACGTGTATAACGTTACCAATGTTGTGTGTAACTTTAGAGACGGTCCCTAAATTCACCAACTTTATGCCAGTCATATCAGATGCGCTGTGGTTCTGCTGTGTTTGTTTGAAACTATTTTCGCTGCTGAAATAGAACAAAAACAGTCAACCTCTGTATGATGAGTGAATCTCTTGCGTACATCACACACACATCTGCTTTTAGTGTAGATTTCAGCGTGTGAGCGGCGCTCGCGCGAGTGAACTACCAAATGTGTTCTATTTCTAGGCGCATTACTGTAGGTCTTAAAGTGAAAGCAACCCAATATAGCCTAGCCTATACCCGCTCCTGTCTGTGTCTTTAATATTAATCAAACAACAACAACGGGGAAAAACAAACAGTAGCCCACCTAAACTAAAGCACTGTTTGTATCTGTATATTTAAGTTGTACTTATTTGTCCTATTGTCAAACAAGATTCATGCATTTTGTTTGTTTTATTGCCATGTGTGACTATTGTGCATCTGACATAATGATATGGTAAATGTGGCATCCTAATTATGAAAAAAAAAAAGCACATTTCTTAAAATGACCACCACCACAAAATCTGTAATTTTGATCTCACAATATTATATATAAAATATGCATGCATGCAGACTCACTCACACTCTACCGGTCAAAAGTTTGAGAATGGTATTTAAAGAAGTCTCTTCTGCTCACCAAGGCTGCATTTATTTGATCCAAAATACAGCAAAAACACTTATTGTGATTGTTGTTATTGTTTTTTTTACAATTTAAAATGACTTTTTTTTATATTTGAATATGCAATTTATTTCTGTGATTCAAACCTGAATTTTCAGCATCATTACTCCAGCCTTTACCTTACTCCAGAGTCACATAATCCTTCAAAAACCTTTTTTTACTTTCTATTTCAGATAAATGCTGTTCTTTAGAACTTTCTATTCATCAAAGAATCCTAAAAAAAATGTTTTACACAACTGTTTTCAACACTGATAATCATAATTGTTTGTTGGTCATCAAATCCTCATATGAGAATGATTAGTGAAGGGTCATGTGACACTGAAGACTGGAGTAATGATGATGAATTCAGCTTTGATCACAGGAATAAATGACACTTTACTATATATATTCACATAGAAAACGGTCACAACAGAACGGTCACAATATTACAGATGTTTTGTATTTTTAATAACATAAATGCAGCATTGTTGAGCTGAAGAGACTTCTGTAAAACATTTAAAAATCTTACTGTTCTCAAACTTTTGACCGCTAGTGTGTTTGTATATTAATTCTGATGGGATTGAGCTATGAGGAAGTGCAAATTTACTAATACTTTGTTCAATTTGAATAAATTAATTTGCTTTGCAAGTCATTTTGTGATTCTGCATTTCCTATTGTAAGTTTTTTTTTTATTGCGTTATATAGGTCTTAAATTTAATTCATAATGGTCTTAAAAAAGTCTTAAAAAGTCTTAAATTTGACTTGGTGAAACCTGCAGAAACCCTGTATACAAGTTCACCACTAGATGGGGGAAAATATCACACAGTGTAGCTTTAATAAGATTATGGGAAAATGCCCTTCATAAAAGGTAAAAATATCAAAGATATGCTGATTTAAATATCTCATAGCTGATTGAACACTGGTGAGAATATTGCTTTAGAATAAATTATTTATTTATACAAATTAGTGTCAATTTTTCAGATCAGAACCTTGTCCCCAGTGTTGGGGAAACGCATTACAAGTAACTTGAGTTACGTAATCAGATTACTTTTTCAAGTTACTAGTAAAGTAACGCATTACTTTCCAAATTTACAACAAAATATCCAAGTTACTTTTTCACATTAATTTGACTGACAGCTCTCTTGACCCCATGTTGGGAAAAAACGAGTAAGTGCAGAGGCGTTTTGTGTAAACATGAGGGTTATTGTAGTTCTAGACTAAATGTGAGCATTTATTCATCTCACTTGCACAATAAAGATTCAAAGTGAATAAAATCAGTCAAATGCAATATCAGAGTACTATGCAAACCTCAAATATAAAAATGTTAAATAAAACAAATATTTTTATGCATTTAATTTACCTTTATTGACCAATGTCTTTCTGCTGATCTTTGATTCAGTTAAACCACGAGCAAAAATTACTAGATTCTTTGTTTTTATTGGTAGATCTTTTCTTTCCTGCGTCCATTCTTCCATTATCCAGAATGGCTGCGCTCTCTTTTGTTCATGCGTGAATTTGCATTTTTCCCTCAGCCTGAGGCTTATTATTAAAATTTTTGTATGAAGAGGTCTTTACATTTGCACAAAAATATAGCTTTTTTGTAAAAAAAAAAAAGCAAGCCTAGCACAGGTGAGAAAAAGTAACGCAAAAGTAATGTAACGCATTACTTTTCTTAAAAAGTAACTAAGTAACTCATTGAGTTACTTTTTAAGGGAGTAACGCAATATTGTAATGCATTACTTTACAAAAAAAAAAACAAGCCTAGCCCAGGTGAGAAAAAGTAACGCAAAAGTAATGTAACGCATTACTTTTCTTAAAAAGTAACTAAGTAACTCATTGAGTTACTTTTTAAGGGAGTAACGCAATATTGTAATGCATTACTTTACAAAAAAAAAAAACAAGCCTAGCCCAGGTGAGAAAAAGTAACGCAAAAGTAATGTAACGCATTACTTTTCTTAAAAAGTAACTAAGTAACTCAATGAGTTACTTTTAAAGGGAGTAACGCAATATTGTAATGCATTACCTTTCAAAGTAACTTTCCCCAACACTGCTTGTCCCCACCCAAACCCCTGCTGCCGTCGAATATATTATAATATAATATATTTTTAGAATATAAAATGAAAGCATAGCCTATATTTAATAAGATTATGAGAAAATGCCCTTCATAAAAGGTAAAAAAATCAAAGATATGCAGATTTAAATATCTCATAGTTGATTGAACACTGGTGAGAATATTGCTTCAGAATAAATTATATTTACAACACAGTAAATTCTGAAAAAAAAAATATATATTCCAAATTATTATGGATAATTAATTTGCCTCTTCCCTGACATCTTTGAAATAGAGAAACGCAAGAATTAATACTATGCCCCCCCCCACCCTGAGAATCTGAGAATATATTTACAGAGATAATATTAGAGATTATATTTACACCAAATTATTATTTTTTTATGCGTCGCGCTTGACGACGGCCATTATAAGGAAGGAAATCCCACAGAATAGAATCTAGCTTAAAAAAAGTGCATAGAGCTGCTTTATTTATTTGTTGTTTGTTGATTTTTTTAAATATAAAACTCGTTGAAATGTTTTAAGTGAGTGCATCTGTTCTTTTTGAACACTTTCATCTCATTTGAACAAAATCGTGATAATATTGATAACCGTGATAATTTGGGTCACTATAATCGTGATAATATTGATAACCGTGATAATTTGGGTCACTATAATCGTGATAATATTGATAACCGTGATAATTTGGGTCACTATAATCGTGATAATATTGATAACCGTGATAATTTGGGTCACTATAATCGTGATAATATTGATAACCGTGATAATTTGGGTCACTATAATCGTGATAATATTGATAACCGTGATAATTTGGGTCACTGTAATCGTGATAATATTGATAACCGTGATAATTTGGGTCACTATAATCGTGATAATATTGATAACCGTGATAATTTGGGTCACTATAATCGTGATAATATTGATAACCGTGATAATTTGGGTCACTATAATCGTGATAATATTGATAACTGTGATAATTTGGGTCACAATAATCGTGATGATATTGATAACCGTGATAATTTGGGTCACTATAATCGTGATGATATTGATAACCGTGATAATTTGGGTCACTATAATCGTGATGATATTGATAACCGTGATAACTTGGGTCACTATAATCGTGATGATATTGATAACCGTGATAATTTGGGTCACTGTAATTGTGATAATATCGATAACCGTGATAATTTGGGTCACTGTAATCGTGATAATATCGATAACCGTGATAATTTGGGTCACTATAATCGTGATAATTTCGATAACCGTGATAATTTAGGTCACTATAATCGTGATAATATCGATAACCGTGATAATTTGGGTCACTATAGTCGTGATGATATCGGTAACCGTGATAATTTGGGTCACTATAATCGTGATAATATCGATAACCGTGATAATTTGGGTCACTGTAATCGTGATGATATCGATAACCGTGATAATTTGGGTCACTGTAATCGTGATAATATCGATAACCGTGATAATTTGGGTCACTATAATCGTGATAATAGCGATAACCGTGATAATTTGGGTCACTATAATCGTGATAATATTGATAACCGTGATAATTTGGGTCACTATAATCGTGATGATATTGATAACCGTGATAACTTGGGTCACTATAATCGTGATGATATTGATAACCGTGATAATTTGGGTCACTATAATCGTGATGATATTGATAACCGTGATAATTTGGGTCACTATAATCGTGATGATATTGATAACCGTGATAATTTGGGTCACTATAGTCGTGATAATATTGATAACCGTGATAATATTGATAACCGTGATAATTTGGGTCACTATAATCGTGATGATATTGATAACCGTGATAATTTGGGTCACTATAGTCGTGATGATATTGATAACCGTGATAATTTGGGTCACTATAGTCGTTATAATATCGATAACCGTGATAATTTAAGTCACTATAATCGTGATAATATCGATAACCGTGATAATTTGGGTCACTATAGTCGTGATGATATCGGTAACCGTGATAATTTGGGTCACTATAATCGTGATAATATCGATAACCGTGATAATTTGGGTCATTATAATCGTGATGATATTGATAACCGTGATAATTTGGGTCACTGTAATCGTGATAATAGCGATAACCGTGATAATTTGGGTCACTATAATCGTGATAATATCGATAACCTTGATAATTTGGGTCACTATAATCGTGATGATATTGATAACCTTGATAATTTGGGTCACTATAATCGTGATAATATTGATAACCGTGATAATTTGGGTCACTATAATCGTGATAATATTGATAACCGTGATAATTTGGGTCACTATAATCGTGATGTGAAATTTCCATACCGTTTCATCCCTAGACTTAATCGTCTGTTTTTTGAATGATCTGATATTGTGTGTGTTTGATCAGTGTGGTGCTGGTGAGCTTCCTGGAGCAGGAGCGTCCATCGGTGAAGGTGATTCTGGGTCACGCGGTGGCCGATGTTCAGATCCTCGCGAGCGGAACGGAGGAATCGGAGAGGCGGATGAAGAGCTTGTTCCTGCCGGATACAGCGCAGGTCCTGAGCGCGGAGGAACTGAAGTCGCGGAGGGAGGATCTGCGTCTGTGGCTGGAGAAGAACAGAATCCCGGTGGCTGAAGACGGGGAGGTTCTGCGTGTGGCCGGCGTGCTGACCATCAGCGCCCCCTACAGCACTGGAGACTGCAGCTGCGCCAATGAGATCATTCTGGCCAGAGTTCAGAGTCTAGTTGAGAACATCCCTGGAGCTGAACACACTCCACTGTCCTAAACACACTACTGATGACATCCGCTCGTTCATAAGGTCCGTTAGGATGAGATGTTAATGCATGATGTTCAGGAGGTTTGAGGAAATCCCTTTTTTTAGGATTTCCGTTACATTATGTGTAAATATTTACGTTTTTGATTCTTCATGTAACATTCAAAGTTACTTTATGTTTGCTGATGTTATAATAAATGTTTGCTGATGAATGCATGAATTAACTCTTGTGCATTGCAGATTAGTGTGTTGGAGACATAAATCCAAGACTACTTATTGTATTCTGCACACTATAACCCACAGTGCATATTACAAACGAGAAGTTTGCTAGGACATTTCATCACTTTAACTGTGTGAAAGCACCAGTAACGCAATGATCCGAGCGTCAAAACACAAGATCAACATGTCACAATATTCCTCATTTAAATAATTAATGAGCAGAATAAAGGGGCCTGGGGCCCGTTCTTTGTACCTCGCTTAATACATCTAAGATGATTGACAGATCCCAGATCTTTTAATCGTGATAACTGATCTCTGGCTGATTTGGTTCTTCAAACGAATTTGCGGATTGGATTAAAATATCTGGATTAAATGATCTAAGATCACTGCGCGTTCTTGTGTTCCCTGAAGAGGGCAGATGCATCGATACTCGAAACCACGATCAGCAATGCAGCGATTGGCTGGCGTCAAGATAGCAACGTAATGACATCATATAATTAAAAAAGCCACCTGGCAAAAAACTTGGCAAATTATACAAAAAACCCCCACGAATTTCTGGACCTTTATAAGGAAACAGCCACACCACCAAACCAACATTAAAGTTATAATAGATAAATGTTTTTTTTTTTTTTTTTAACATGATTACCAATTATTTATATTCATGATTTTACACAGTATTTGTACACCCTTTACATTTTTATTTCAATGTTGCAATTTAATCTTTATTTCAATTTGAAGCAGATTTGTAACGTGACAGTATTTAAGTTTCTTAAGGGTCAAGATCAAATTATCTGCATCTCTTGCGCTGCATCAAGCCATCCCATAATATCCGTGATCACTCAAATTAATGCACAGCTCAGATTAACTGTACAACATGTGTGTAAACCAATAAAAATAAAATTATATAAAGTAATTATTCCATCAGAAATACATTTTTCAATCAAGTGGCTGTCTATAGTATTATACACAACATTATACATTCTCATTTAGGCTACATATACAATATAACATTTTTATATTATTATTTAAAATTATTATTATTGCCCCTGGTTCAGTAATAAACTCTTGTAATAAAGTAGCAGTGGCTGGGACAGATTTTAAGTATCACCTCAAGGTGCAATCTAATCCTGTTCACATGAAATAAGCCGCTCGAGCAGGTTTGAGTTTACGGAGCTGTTGCTATGACAACAAGTCCAGGATGAGCTTCGAAGAACCAAACAATCCAAGATCATGTCAAATCGTCAACAATCAAATCCAGCTAACTGAGTTAGCGAGGTACGAAGAACGGACCCCTGGTTGAGTTAGTTAGTCGTGTGTTGAAACTGCCGGTTATGGTAAGGGGCGGGGCATTTCCCAAACACCAATCACCACACACTGCTCCAGCCGACCAATCAGAGCACAGTGTGCTTTCAGAAGGCGGGGCTTCATAGAGACGGGAAGTAAACAGAGTTACTGACTGACTGGGAAGAGAGGAGCCGCAACAATGTAAAAAAAAAAACAAGCATTTGTTTCAAGTAACAACATTTTGTACATTTGAGTAAACTAAAACCCTGAAGAATGCTAATGCAAATAATATAATAAAATTATAAACTTTTCGAAGGCAGAAATATAACATCAAAGACTCTATATACAGGAAGACGTTCACTCCGATTACTAATGAATGGCAGAAAGTGCAACGGCTAATATGGCGAATAAGCCCCGCCTACTAAATGAAAGCCAATCGTAGATAATCGTTGCTATGCGTTTAGGATTGCGCATTAGCTGAAAATGCAAATATGAACAGTTTTGGAGAAGTTGATGTTTCCCTGTTCAAAGAGCGATAGCTGCGCTCACACACCCGAGAGGCGTTTCTAAGATGGCTGCCGAGCTAAAGGAGTTGTCTTCACCATATACTGTAAGAAAAAATGTACGTAGTGTCCGTGACGTCACCCGTAGGTTTCTGAAGAGCATTTTTGAAGCGTAATTCTGTGTTCAAACGAACACAAACTGAGCGTCAAATTCACTTCTAGTTGGACGCCTAGACATTTTGAATCCACTCGCGCGTCTAATTCGCTTTGAGTGGATTCAAAATGTTCAAGCGTCCAACTAGACGCGATAGAAAGCGAGTGTTTGAAGCGAAATAGCACTACGCCCATATGTTTTTACAGTCTGTGGTGTTGCTTCAAGAGAAACTGTGGGAGGAGCCACTTGGTAGTAATATACAATAATAATAAGTATTAATGTTAATAATAATATAAGGAGCCCACAACAATAAAGCCAAAAAACTTTCAAAAATATATTGTCCCCGTTTTTTAATTAATAGATTATAACAAATGCGATTTTTAGTGATATTTTGACCACTCAAATGTCAAAAGAGACCGGACACCGGTAACATAACCTCTTATTTTTTTCAGTAAAATCATTCTTTTCTGTTTGAAATAAAAAAAATCCCTTTCCAGAACATTTTCATTCACCGTTCCCAGCTGGTGGAACGATCTTCCCACCGTCATCCGAAACGCTGAATCACTGACAACATTCAAAACTAAAACTCAGCTCTTCCGTGAGAACTTAACCTCATAAAAAGAAAAAAATAACCCTTTCTTTTCTTCTTTCTTCCCTCTTTCCCTCCCTACTCTAGCCTGTGCTACACTGAGCAATGTACACGGTCTCCGTATTTCAGGCACTTGTGTTTACTCGACTCATGACCAATCGCTTCCTGTACTCCAGAGCTGTAAGTCGCTTTGGATAAAAGTGTCTGCTAAATGCATAAATGTAAATCAATTCATTTTTGTTTAATATTTTTTCTTTTGCATTTTTTTTAGAGGGTTTGGTGGTAATAATGAATATTTAGGCTGTAATTATAATTTTTTTTCTAATTGAAAATAATAATAATAAAAAATTTAAATATAGCTGCAAGCAGCAATACCGGGGCCAAGCGCAAAGAAGAAGACAAGACATGCCAAAAATGCTGGCAATGTCAGATCAACGGCAGCAATGAGCAATTAAAGTCCTATTAAGGTGATTTTAGGCAAAATAGATGTAACATGATAAATACAGTCAATAATAATGATTTAATGATTTATCACTTTCAACCAATAGGTGGCACAGTTACGAAATTGATGTGGTGTGGTCAGAATAAGGGAACAATGACACATGCAAAGATTGGTGTCAATATATCAAAGCAGAGTGTCAATATAGTGTCAATATGTCATTGCAGAGATATAGCCTCAAGAGGCCTTTTCATTATAAGTATGGACCACATGGCGGTGCTGTTTTGAAACCGTTTAAGCAGCTTAAAGGCATGGTGCTGATGGCCAATTTCAAGTTTCGTAATGATACACCAATTCATTTGTGAAGCATAGCATTTTATATCATAAAACTGCATTGTAGTCAATGGGAATTTCATGTTTTGTTCTATTATAGCGCCACCAAGTGGCACAATCCTATCATTTTTTTATGTGTCCTTGGAGTGAGCCCATACATGTCTGTGTCAATTTTGGTGAAAATCTCTTGTTTAGTTTTGGAGTTATATACATTTATATGAAAAAACACATGAAAAATGACTGACACCTGACTTTGATTGGATTTTACACCCCCTTACTATCAATATTTTGACATTTGAGCATTATCTCATAGCTATCGACCTATGTTTCCGAACTTCTGATGCTGGTTTCGTCTCGATCGGACTAGCGGTTTCGAAGATATCAGCTAATGTTTTTGAAGTGCTAAATTACAACGCTTGGACTCGGCGAGGATTCAGGAGACAAAAAAAGTTACTCTCATGAAAATAAGTCAATCTCACCTAAAGTTATAAGCATTTGAAAAAAAAAAATTCTCCACTAGGTGGCGCTGTTTCGAAACTTCTTGGGCTCATTCAGGGCATCGTGTTGATGACCCAAACCGAGTTTCGTAACAATCCGTTCATGTGTTCATAAAATACAGCATTTTAGCACATAATTCAAAATGGCCGACAGCCAAAATGGCCGATATGGTAAAATTGAATATCAGACGACTCGGCATGTCGTCCTGAATCTAACGAGACCACTTTTATGATTTTTGGACAAACGGTTCAAAAGTTATAAGCAAAAATAGCAATTTTTCGTATCTCCGGACCAGTAGGTGGCGCTGCGCCGAAACGCTGTATGTTGCCTCAAGTCATGCTTGTGATGACATGTACCAAGTTTGGTTTGAATACGATAAAGCGTTGCGGAGATATTGCCTTAAGAGTGCTTTTGCAACCGCTACGTAAAATTTGTTTGCGCGTTTATCGCAAATGATTTGACGAATCAACTTGATTTGCAAGATTTTTTGTCAGCATGGTCTGAAGATGATCTGGTTCAATTTTCGTGCAAATCGGATGAACCGTCTAGGACGAGTTCGTAAAAGTAGGTTTTTCGGTTAATTAAAAATGGCGGGAAAATTATTATGACGGAAAATGATGTCATATGGTGCATTCGAATTGTCTTGAGCCAAGGAATCAGAGGAAAAAAGAATTTCGTTTCTAGCCCTTATGGTTCAAAAGTTATTAGCATAAACATTAGTCTAATTTTGGACTGATGGTGGCGCTAGATGGATTGAGTTAGAGACTCCAAATTTGCTATGGTGACATTTCCGACTGTCCTCTATGAGTGTGCCAAATTTCACAACTTTTTACCATACGGTTCTATGGGCTGCCATAGACTTCGTGGCGGAAGAATCGGAGGAATAATAATAGGAACGGGAACGGTTTCAATAGGTGCCTTCGCACCTTTGGTGCTTGGCCCCTAATTAACGTAATATTTCAGGTTAAAATAGAGCCATTTAAATCAAAGTTTGGAAGGCAGATTAGCATCATTTCGTTGTGAAAGACAGAAGAAAGTGTGTAATGTCACGGTGTAACCACTAGAGGCCGGTATAGCTCTAGAGGAGCCCAGGTGTTTTTACACATAATTGATTCAACATATTTTTATTAGGTGGAAGAGTTATACATCAAATAATTATTTATATTCAAACATCTCAAAGACTATTTCCTGTCATGTTATAGATATTTTTTGTTAGAAATAGTGATTTGAAGTGTCAGAAAGAGAACGCAAACAAGCATTTTTACTCATTTTTGTTCCCCACCCCCAAAAAAAGCAATTAATTTGACTTCTTATGCTCTGGACAGAGCTCCTACAAAAACAAAAACACTCAGAACGATGTGAAGAAACAAGCCTGAGCCTCCGAGAGCAGTTCATAGGGGGGTGTGTGTGTGTGTCGATGTTTTAGTGTCATCTCTTTACTGCTGTGTACTTTATTTCAGCATTGTGGCCGATTTGTAGATTGTTTTTGTCGATTTCCCATTCATTTCCTATGGTCGGCCAGTTTTGACCGAATACCAAAGTGTGACGAATCATGCCCTTATTTTGTGTGTGTATGTGTGTGTGTGTGTGTGTGTGTTCACACTCCCAATGCCATAAAAGTCACTAAGTCTCATCCCATTCTGATGAAGCGGTGCTTTTTAAACATTCGAAACAGAAAATGTTTTGGTCAAAAGTGACCGAAGAGCACGTCAGAGGAACGCTGATAACACTTCCTTTAGTTTTTCTGTCCAATCAAAATCTTACCTCACCTGTCACTTGCTAGATGATCATCAAAATACACGAGGTCAAAGACAATATGGTCTTGATTCATGAGGTCAGTTTTCATATTCAGCCGGTGATTAGTTCACTTCAAAATCTCCTGATCATCTCCTCACCCCATCTCATCCAAGATGTTCATGTCTTTCTTTATTCAGTGGAGAAGAAATGAAGTTTTTTGAGGAAAACATTCCAGGATTTTTCTCCTCATAATGGACTTCAATGGGAACCAAATCAATGCAGTTTCAGAGGCTCTGACCAATCCCAGAGGAATAGAGTCTGATCTAGACAAACCATCGACACATATTCAACACAAATACACATTTATACACATTTTAATCTAAACTGCTCATCTTGCGCTGCGACGGCTGCGGATTGCGTAATCGCGTCAGAAAGGTCATGTAACGCGGGTCAGTTGTCACACACATGGTTTAACACTTTCCACACACGTCAGGATGACCAAACTCTGTGTATTTACTCATTGCCATAGCAACATTATTTAGAGAAAAAAATTGACTTTTCGCAAAGACCCGCCCCCTTTAGTTACTGTTGCTATGTCCGACAAGCCAATGGCGTTCTCACACACGTTCTCTCGAAGAGAAAATACATCGCGGAGCAAAGAGGACACTGACAACACGCAGACATGACAGAGTGAGTTACTTTTGATATGAAACAAAGTCTCAACTTTGACATTGTCATTTTTTTTAAAGAAATGTAAACAATAACTAGAGGAGTAAAGTTTGTAAACAAACATTGAAGTTTACTTGAGAAGTGAGTGAATAGACAGACAGACGGACAGACACTCACTCACTCAAACACTCACACACACACTCTCTCACACACACACACACACACACACACACACACACACTCTCTCTCTCAGAGTGATAGATTGACAGATAGATTAGAAATATTATATAGAATGGCAGCTAATGGAGTCTAATGAGCCTATCCAACTATCAAAATTAGAATTTTGACATATAAAGACACACACACACACACACACACTCCCTCAGAGTAATAGATCAACAGATAGATTAGAAATATTAGATAGAATGGAAGGTAAGTGAGTGTCAGTTGTTCATAGAATGGCAGTTAATGGAGTCTAATGGGCTTCAGTGTTTAGATTTGAATTTTGACAGTTGGAGTTTGAATAGTCTTGGCTCATTTGAACATTTCGTCAATTTAAGTCAATGGGATTTTTCCGAGTTTTGATCGTCATTTTTAGGAAAACCGTGAGTCCGATCAGTCTGAAACGATAAAGCAACTAACTTCAGAACCGTCTGAAGGATTGAGCCGAGTTTGGTGGTTGTAGCTTTAAAGCACTAGTAGCAGTCAACGGTTTTAGTAAGAAGAATAATAATAATATTAAGTTTATATAGCATTTCAGTAAGTTGGCTCTCTCAAGCCAACTTAAATAGCGTTTTGTGTCTCTTTAATGTGCGGTGATCGCTCAGTTAAAGCTGCTCGTGATCATCTCTTACTTCTAGTTCATTGATGAGCAAGAAATAAACATGAATGAACACTAAAAGAAATGTTGTTTCAACCGCGGAGAGATGTTAGTACACACCGCTTTCCTTCAAGTCCACCGACGGTAATCTACGAACTCTCCTGACTGCTTTGTCGGACAAAATGGCAGATTCTGCGATGTGATTGGTCAGATCGCCTGTCAATCAAACTCGCAGCGAAGGGTGAATTTAGGTTTAAAAGTATATAAATGCAGCCTGGATGCCAGCCGAACTTAGCCCCGCCCACAACATTTAAAGTGGGGAAGTTGGGTCTGGACTTGATGCGTTGTGGAACCAGAGCTGTTCGGACCAATCAGATCATCAGGGCGGGCTTTAGACGATGATGGACAGATGATCAACAGTCACGTCACCAAAGAGCGCTTGGGTTAAACTCATTTACTAAACGGAGAGCTTGTTCATATATGCGTTCACCTTCACTATTTCTCTCATGTTGGTA
Organism: Gobio occitaniae; assembly: GCA_033150135.1. Classification (NCBI taxonomy): domain Eukaryota; kingdom Metazoa; phylum Chordata; class Actinopteri; order Cypriniformes; family Gobionidae; genus Gobio; species Gobio occitaniae. The sequence continues at coordinate 16,946 of JARQWZ010006181.1, read as the reverse complement.
AGTTGTCCATACAAATGATCCATCTCAGTCAAAACAGTTTTGATCTAATTTTGTGTCTATCGAAAATAGTGATATATGACATTGTATTATGTTGAATATCACAGTTTTAGTGTCTATTTGTTAATGAGGGATTTGTGGAGTAAATGTTATAGCTTTTATTGTGAAGTAAAAAGATAAAATTAGACTCTTGGGGTAAGATGACCCAGCCATTTTTGGCACTGAAGTGTTATTCGAGGTGTTATTGTTTTTAAATGTAATACTTATTGTAATTAACGGGGCTATTATTTAATATTTTCGTGATTTAGATGTACATTTCAGGCATCTTCACTTTCATTAAAACCTATAGGTTAATTGAGTGAATTCTATGATGACAAAATCTATTTTTTTTATTTTTTATTATGCCATATCTTCAATTAAAAATATGGGCAATTAAATAAGTAAATATTGATATGCTTGTACATAAGTCATAAAAAAATATCTTTCAGATGATTATCTTTTAATGGGATTCAGATTTTTCTGTTATCAGTTATTCAATTATTCTACTAAATTGTCAAAATAAAATTAAGTAGAATATTTTTAGTATTTTACATTAATGACACTTTAAAATATATATAAATAGTAATAAGAATTATATCAAAAGTAATTTATACATGCTGTAACAGTTTATGGGTTATTATATGAAATTAGGCCTATATATATTCTACAAGTGTGCCATCAACAGCAAAGCTGGCGTTATTTATATTAGATCAGATACAAAAACTTGATTAGACGAGACTTATAATTCTCTTCCAAGAACGTGTATTTTGCAAAGTTGTTAGCACTATTAGAAGATCAGGCGCAAAATAACAGACAAAAATACAAAAACAAACTACCAAATAATTCTGCGGATTGTAATGCGTGCTGTTAATGCGACGACATACTGGAACTGTCTCCGCTTTCCAGATTTCCGCGCACAAACTCTGAGTGTGACCACGTCATGCTAATATAAAGTGTATAAATGTGTGTTTGTGTAGTAAATGTGGCGATGGTTTGTCTAGATCAGACTCTATTCCTCATCTGGGATTGGTCAGAGCCTCTTCCTCTGAAACTGCAGTGATTTGGACCTTCAGCCGTTGGTTCCCATTGAAGTCCATTATGAGGAGAAAAATCCTGGAATGTTTTCCTCAAAAAACTTCACTTCTTTTCCACTGAAGAACGAAAGACATGAACATCTTGGATGAGATGGGGTGAGGAAATGCTCATTTTGAAGTGAACTAATCCTTTAACAGCTTTTTTATCTGATATAGGTTGAAAAGGTACAGTCACGTAAATATGATCAAAGATGGCTGTGAAAATTAAAAACTAGTTGTGCACATTTGGGTATGACCGCACATCTGGAGACAGTGAAGAGAGACGTTCTCCTGGCTAGCGTTTGGCATACAGTGGTAGAAACACTTTTATTCCCTTGTTTTAAGAAGGCGATGGTTTTTTTTCTTTACATACTTATTGGCAAAACAGAAATGATTGAGAAAATAAGAGTTCTAACACATACAGGACAATCACGTGTGTTTCTTGAAGGGTTCTCGAGTACCTCTTTGGTGTGCGAGGGTACCGTAAAACTCCCGGTCCTCGTCAGTCTACTGGCTCTCAAACGAGTCCCTCAGAGCCTCTCCGTCCACACACGGGCCCCGAGCGGGTGTGTGTTCAGTCTCAGACGGACGGGTTTGTTTCGAGTCTGGCCGCTGAAAACAAACCGAGCGATGAAATGAAACGAGCATGACAGAACAGCTACACAAAATAAACAATACGGAGAGTTCCCGAGCGATGATGTCAGCGTTAAGGGCACTGTGTTCCTTCAGTCCTCGGCTCTATGAGGGGTTCTCCAGGAGCGGGGGCCCGGACTCTCTTTTGTAGGTCTTGGGCGGGAGTTTGGGGATGGGCGACTGGGACGTGCTCTGGCGCGGGGGGACGGGCGGCCCCGCGGCCCCCTGGGGTGGCGGCTCCAGGTCCAGCGGTGAGGAGGGCAGGTGTTTGCGCGGCCCCAGTGGCGAGGGCGTCTGCGGAGGGTGAGGGCTGAAGGGAGACGGTGGGAAGAAGGTCTGGCTGAGTTCAGAGCGCCGCCCCTGTGGTGGCGGCTGGAGGTGCAGAGGGGAGCTGGAGAAGACGTCTGGCGTCCGCACGGGCTCTCGGGGGGGCAGGGTGGGCGGGCTATCGGGCGGCTCGGTGAGCGAGTAACGGGGCGAGTAAACCTTGGTGGTGGGTTGACGCGGCGGGATCGCCGGAGGACTGTCCAGGTGCTTCGACATCATCTGGAACACACACACACACACCTGTCTATGATCAAAGCACTTCCATATACACACCTGCAAACTTGTCGCTTTTCAGCGAAATCTGCGTTTTCTTGGTCAATTGGGTCATTTTAGGGATGCGCGGTATACCGGTACTGGGAAAATACCGGTATGTATTTTATTTCAAACGGTACGATATCATGATTTTGCTCATTTCGGAATATCCTGCTGTTCCGAAGTTCACCGCTAGATGGCAGCGCGCTACCCAAACTGACGCGAAACCGGCAAATGTGGTGCCATAGAGGAACAAAATGAATACAGCAGTTGAATCTCACTCAACACGCACAAAAGGAGTTAATAAAGTCAAGTCAAGTCAACTTTATTTATATAGCGCTTTTAACAATGTAGATTGTTTCAAAGCAGCTTTACAGTGTTAAACAGGAAAATAATGCAGCATAATTTTATTCAGCTGTATAGCCATTCTGGAGAAATTTCAAGTATCATACAGTGACAGTGTGGGCTTTAGATCAATAATTTGATCAGTAATTTAGTTTAAATGGTTAATTTAGTTTATTATTTAGATGTATTTCGATGTTTAGTTGAAAAATGTAGTGTCCCCAACTGAGCACGCCAAGCCAGAGGCAACATTAAGAGAGGATTAGACGTGAAATTTGGAATTACTTTGCTTATAAAACTGCTGAAGAACCATCAAACCTTGCCAAGCATCGTCACTTGCCCATCCTGACTTGCACAAGACATTAAGAGATCGACAGGTGAGCGCATAAACCAAACGATCTAATTTGGACATTCATTTTCTTTTAACACTGATCAATGCACATACATAAGATCGTATCGTTTAAATATAATGAATTCTCCAGCGTTCGTTTCAACCAATGACATTTAGATTTCATAATATTTGCACGCGTACTATTGCACTATATTCGCGTAAGACATAACCAACTGTGTTTATGTGACTGCTCACTAAAGATGGACATTTTTGACATAAGTTTGTGTGTATTTGACTAAAGAAAAACAACAGAGGGAAATCGGTGCACAAGTGTAACGTTACCGAACGGTTTCCGGGTGCAATCTTTAACAGTTCACAGTCGGCTTGTTTTAAGCGCGGAACACACTTCAATCCCAGTTCCCACACGATCATATTAAGTATTCAGTCCATTTTATCACCAAATTCAAACGATAAATGCCGTTTTGACATGACGGTAGTTTTTCTCAAATTAAACGGTAACTCAGGTTCTCAGGTAACGAAATTTGGTACCGATTGATTTAATGTGAATCGGTATTCAGTAGTATCGACGTAATTCGAGTTTGGTACCCAACTCTACTGATGACACATGATCAAAGCACTTCCATATAAAAGCAGGGACCATCACGTCACAATATTCCTCATTATAATAATTAATGAGCAGAATAAAAGGGCGTGGCCTGGTTGAGTTAGTTAGTCATGTGTTGAAACTGCCGGTTATGGTAAGTGGCGGGACATTTCCCAAACACCAATCACAACACACTGCTCCAGCCGACCAATCAGAGCACAGTGTGCTTTCAGAAGGAGGGGCTTCATAGAGACAGGAAGTAAACAGAGCGTTACTCATAGATATACATAATAAAGGCTAGATGTCTTACAGCGGAGTCTCTAACGTCATCAGCGGCGGCCATCTTGTCACAGGCCAGCTTTCTAGTGGGCTCTGATGTAAGGCGAGTGATCTGAACACAAATACTCTCATCTCGCTGAAGTCTTGACGGATTTACAAATGGTTTGGTTTCTTAAAAACGTTATTAACGTGGCTATAATTCTGGATGCTTGAACAAATTATGAATTATTCATAAGTATGCCTGCTTATAACTACATCTCTGACATTTATAACAAACCAAACTGTTTGAAAAACAGTAGAAAATTGAGCAAGTTATGGTTATTTAAAAAGTACACGCAGCATAATTAATAATTAATTAATGAGCAGAATAAAAGGGCGTGGCCTGGTTGAGTTAGTTAGTCGTGTGTTGAAACTGCCGGTTATGGTAAGAGGCGGGACATTTCCCAAACACCAATCACATCACACTGCTCCAGCCGACCAATCAGAGCACAGTGTGCTTTCAGAAGGAGGGGCTTCATATAGACAGGAAGTAAACAAGGATTTTTTTGTGAAAAAAGGTTTAGTGAATC
>JARQWZ010006181.1:0-7500 GCA_033150135.1 Gobio occitaniae | reverse complement strand
TTCTGGTCCACATCCTAAAGCTCTTTCCGGTTTAATGCGGTCAATCTGATCCGCAGGTCAGCGTGAGGTCACAGCTTCTCGTGTGTGTGTGTGTGTGTGTGTGTGTGTGTGTGTGTTGGGCAGGACTCACGAATCGAGGCAGAGTGCGAGCGTTGCGCGGCTCGATCTCCAGAGATTTGTTGAACAGATAGTCTGCGAACTCCTTCTCCGTCATGTCCTCCATCGGGTTCAGGTTCTCGAAGAACTTCTGCAACATCACAAACAAACAAACCAGAGTCTTAATGTCTTCTGCTCAACTGCATTACTTCATCAACAATAAAAGCTGTAAATATACACAGATCAGGCATAACATCATAACACTGATGTTCTGTTAGTGGGTGGGATATATTAGGCAGCAAGTGAACATTTCGTCCTCAGAGTTGATGTGTTAGAAGCAGGAGAAATGGGCAAGAGTAAGGATTTGAGCGAGTTCGACAAGGGCCAGATTGTGACGGGTCAGAGCATCTCCAAATTCCCCAGATCTCAATCCAATCGAGCATCTGCTGTATGAGCTGAACAAACAAGTGTCCTCGCAACTTACAGGACTTAAAGGATCTGCTGCTGAGATCTTAGATACCACAGCACAGCTTCAGGGGTCTAGAGGAGTCCACGCCTCGACGGGTCATAATGTTATGCCTGATCGGTTTATAGTAAAGTGTAATTTATTCAGCATCATTACTCCAGTCTTCAGTGTCACATGACCCTTCAGAAATCATTATAATATGAGGATTTGCTGCTCAAGAAACATTTATGATTATTATCAGTGTTGAAAACAGGCAACCATTTTGTTTGATGAACAAGAAAGAACAACATTTATCTGAAATAGATTCTTTTGAACATTACAAATGTCACTTTTGATCAATGTAATGCGTCCCTGATGAATAAAAGTATACAGTTCTTTAACCCTCTGGGTCTCTTGGTTTTAATTAATCTTCCTCCACTCCAGTGAAACCAATGCAATTTATTTTTCTTCAATAATATTTCTTCTTTTTAATTTTGTATTTTGAGATGATTTTATGGTATTTTTTAATATTTATGCAATAATTACGGTCTATTTTTGCCATTGAAAATTATACACAAATTTTTTTTAATTATTGCAGTATTTCAGGTTAAAATAGAGACTAGGCCTTCAAATATATATATTTTTGAAGGCAGATTAGCGCCTCTTTTGGAATTATTTAAGAAATCATGCAACCATGTGTGTAACCACTAGAGGTCTCTATGAATTCCCTAGCTCTCTTTTGAACATATTTTTTTTTTAATGGATTTGAATATATATTTTAAAAAATCTCAAAGACTAATTATTATAAAGTTTTAGATATTTTTTTGTTTGTTAGAAATATAGATTTTTTTCTGTGAATTTGTGTTCTTGCAGATTTCTCATTCATTTCCTATGTTGTCCTTTTTGACTGAAGAGCACAAGTGGGAGTATTTTATTTTTCGACTTTTACCAATTAGCATGCTCGAATCATGCCCTCGATTTTTTGTGTGTGTTAACATCCCTAATGCTAGAAAAGTCACCAAGTTTCATATCATTCTGATGAAGCTGTGATTTTTTAAAATTCCAAATGTGGTTCATTGGTTCAGTTTTTTTCGTGTGTGTGTGTGTGTGTGTCAATATCACACTCTTGATGTTTTAGAGTGTCACCTCTTCACTGCTGTGTACTTTTTTTCAGCATCGTGGCCGATTTGTAGATTGTACACACACATATTTGGTGAATTTTTGTGTTTTTGCCGATTTCCCATTAATTTCCTATGGTCAGTCATTTATGACCGAAGACAATGAACGATACTTTTTTTTCCCGACCAATTAGCATGCTCGAATCATGACCCCAATTTCTTTGTGTGTTTACATCCCTAATGCTAGAAAAGTCACCAAGTTTCATATCATTCCGATGAAGCTGTGTTTTTTAACATTTCAGAACAGAACATTTTCCAGTCAGAAATGACTGAAGAGCACCAGAGGGTTAAAGAATTAGTTCACTTTTAGATAAACTTTAGCTGATAATTTACTCTCCCTCATGTCATTCAAGATGTCCATGTCTTTCTTTCTGCAGTTGAAAAGAAATTAAGATTTTTGATGAAAACAGTCCAGGGTTTTTCTCCATATAATGGACTTCAATGGGCTCCAAAAGGTCCAAATGACAGTTTCAGTGCAGCTTTAAACGACACCAGATGATGAATAAGGGTCTGATCTAGACAAACCATCAGTTTCTGAGAGAAACCCAGCAGTATTTATGCTATTATTTTACCTCTTATCAGACGAGCGTGATCATCTCTGAGCTCAGACATAACTTCCGACAAGTGAGGTCAAATACGATCGTGGTCATAGATATATACGTAGATGCCTCATTAGCACCTGCACGGATCAGTAGAATGAGGCATCTACGATCGATATATCTATGACCACGCTCGTATTTGACCTCACTTGTCGGAAGTTATGGCGGAGCTCAGAGATGATCACGCTCGTCTGATAAGAGGTAAAATAATATCATAAATACTGCTGGGTTTCTCTCAGAAACTGATGGTTTGTCTAGATCAGACCCTTATTCATCATCTGGTGTCGTTTAAAGCCCTTTGAAGCTGCACTGAAACTGTCATTTGGACCTTGAACCGTTTGGAGCCCATTGAAGTCCATATATGGAGAAAAACCTTATAACTGTTTTCATCCAAAACCTTAATTTCTTTTCGACTGCAGAAAGAAAGACATGGACATCTTGGATGACATGAGGGAGAGTAAATTATCAGCAAAAGTTGATTTAAAAGTGAACTAATCCTTTAAAAGACAAAAATAATCCCGGCCCGCCCCCGGACGATATGACTGTGATATGATCAATAATTCAGTGTTTCTGACCCGGATGTCGCTCTCCACTCGTAAGCAGTACGGCTGGTTCTGGTACTGCTGGATTTCTCCGGTGATTTCCGCCACTTTCCGCCGTTTGCTGAAGTTGATCAGCTCTTTACCGTGTCTCTTCAGGAAGTCCGGATTCCTTCCTCAGTTTTTAAGATATTTGTTAAATAAATCCCTAAAAGGAGCAGATCACATGTGCATCAAACACACGGCCTCATCTCAGACAGTGTGTGTGTGTGTGTGTGTGTGTGTGGAGGAGGCAGAACGTACCGAAGAAGGGCACACAGGGGGGGTTGATGGACCTGAGTTTAGCCAGATATTTCTTATAATGATCTTCACTGAGCTCATGAGCTTCCTCCAGGATCTTCCTCTGTCTGCTCGGATTTGCTGGAATACAATCACATGCAGGATGAGCTAAAACTAGAGCAGGATTTCTGTCAGTAACTCTGTTTACTTCCTGTCTCTATGAAGCCCCTCCTTCTGAAAGCACACTGTGCCCTGATTGGTCGGCTGGAGCAGTGTGTGGTGATTGGTGTTTGGGAAATGCCCCGCCCCTCACCATAACCGGCAGTTTCAACACACGACTAACTAACTCAACCAGGCCCCGCCCCTTTATTATGCGCATTAATTATTATAATGAGGAATATTGTAATTTTTATTACACACTAAAGACATGAGCGTGACCTCTGACCTCGAAGGTGTGGTCGAGTCTGTATACGGGCGATGAGTTCATGGCGCTGACGACCTCCAGAACGCCGTTGAAGTTGTTGAGCTCCTGAAACACCTGCAGGATCTCGATGATCCGCACGATAACGGCCACTTCGCTCCTCCACATTCTCCGTCTCTACAATACACCTGAGAGACATGACAAACTGTCAGAAACACACAATCACTCACACACACACACACACACACACTCGCTCTCACACTCACTCTCACTTTCACACTCGCTCTCACACTCACTCTCACTCTCACACCCACTCACTCACACTCGCTCTCACACTCGCTCTCACACTCACACTCACTCACGCTCTCACACTTGCTCTCACACTCTCTCACACTCTCTCACACTCTCGCTCTCTCACACTCGCTCTCACACTCGCTCTCACACTCGCTCTCACTCACACTCTCTCACACTCACTCTCACACTCACTCTCACACTCACACTCACACTCACTCACGCTCTCACACTCACTCACACTCGCTCTCACACTCACTCTCACACTCACTCTCACACTCACTCTCACACTCACTCACGCTCTCTCACTCTCACTCTCACACTCACTCACGCTCTCACACTCACTCACACTCGCTCTCACACTCACTCTCACACTCACTCTCACACTCACTCTCACACTCTCACACTCGCTCTCACACTCACTCACTCGCTCTCACACTCGCTCTCACACTCGCTCTCACTCACACTCTCTCTCACACTCACTCTCACACTCACGCTCTCACACTCGCTCTCACACTCTCTCTCACACTCGCTCTCACACTCGCTCTCACACTCACTCTCACACTCACTCTCACACTCACTCTCACACTCACACTCACACTCACTCTCACTCTCACACTCACTCTCACTCTCACACTCACACACACACACACACACACACACACACACACACACACACACACACACACACACACACACACACACACACACACACTCTCACTCACTCACACTCACTCACACTCACTCACACACACACACACACACACACACACACACTCACACACTCTCACACTCACTCTCACACACACACACACACACACACACACACACACACACACTCTCGCTCTCACACTCACTCTCACACTCACTCACACACACACACACACACACACACACTCACTCACTCACTCACACACACACACTCACTCACACACTCTCACTCACACACACACACACACACACACACACACACACACACACACTCTCACACTCTTACACTCTCACACTCAATATTTTTGCAGTCCATTTCTAAAGCTAGACTTGAGCTAACCACAAAGCTAGCTAATGCCATGGCTATCAGTGGAAGACCGCTAACCTGTAACATGCGCTTGGAAATCACAACAAACTTTTTCTGCCTACGTAAAGTAATGATTACTGTATTTATAACTAGAATATTTGTAGTTCCAGTCCCTGCATTGTAAGTTAGGCTCGTGAGGAGTGAAGGAAAGTGTTGCTGACTTCGTTCAGACGCAGCATTAGCGAGTCAAATGATGGTTTTACTGCATCATCATCATCAGAAGAAGATTTTAGAAAACAGGCAGAAAATGATTGAAAATGGTTTGTTGTAGCTTGATGGATAGAATTAAAAGAGTGCATGTAAAGGGATAAGCAAGTTGACATTGTAATTAAGGTAACTCATATTTATACTGTATATAGTTTATATTTTGCTGTTATTGTTATTTATCAGAACTTAACTGAATATTTTTTTCCAGTCTTGCTCAGTTATATTTATGAAGCTTACCACATCTATTAATACTACCGTAAAACTTCAAATAATAGCCGAGTCCCAAATATACGCCTGTCTCTTTTAAACGCCTGGTGCGACGACAGGTTTGGGTAAATAAAGGCCGGTCTCAAATAGACGCCGGGTCTGTTTTTTAGTATCGGGCTGTATTTGATCTTCTCAAACCCGTCAGATCGTCTGTTCTATGTTTTGATTAAATTTCACGTGACAGACGGAACCGTTCATGAACGACTCATCACTATGGCAACATAACAAAGAGGTTAACGAACTTTCAGTCTTCAGTTTTTCTTAATTCTCTCAATACCACCATGGAGAAAAGTATAATTTGACATTTAAGCTGACAGTTGTCAAATTTCAAGCGTGGGTAAAGCTGGATACGGAGCGGCTGAAACATTCCTTTAATGCTTGCGCGCAGACGTGCGCGTGTGTTTGTGTGTGCGAGGGAGAAGGAGGAGATATATTTCATTAACTTCGGAATGTTATCCTTAGGTAACGTTATGTGGCCTGACAGTAGCTTCTGATGGAAGCGAGGACCACATTATCCATTGTTTCAAAGAGGGAGAGCCGTGCGTATCTGGGCGGATCTGTTAGTGCAAGGCAGGCAGAGTTAGCGGAGGCTGGAGAGGGAGAAGTGGAGGAGGAATTCGCTCATGAACTTGTAATTGAGAATCGCGGGGATGATGATAGTGATGAATAGAGTAATTTTCTATCACATGATTGCAGTTGTTTTACAGGGTAGCCTTCATTCTTTCTTGATGTGTTTCGGGCAACAAGTTCATACGCTCAATGGATTTTAGCGGTAACTTATATTGTTCTACTTCTGCCCATTGCTGTCACATCGTTTCGTTTTTTGTGCTGCCAATAATCTAAGACATTTCTTACATTAAATGATTTGTTAAACACATTCGAATTAATTATAAATAAAACGTAATATAATGTGGTAACCTCCTACCGTCATGCTTGAACATATCCACACTAAATTAAAGGCCTGTCTCTTATAGACGCCTGTTTCAAATACAAGCCGGTGCAGTTCGGCGATTTGGGTAAATAGAAGCCCTGGCTATTATTTGAAGTTTTACGGTATATAGATTTTTTGTTTTGTTTTTGTAATTTTGTTTTCGTCCAAAGGACATTTTATATCTTAAGTTTATATTTTTATACATTTTATTTATCAGAACTATATTTGCATGCTCCTCTGTTCTGTTGTAACAATAAAACAAACAAGTTTATTTTCAAACGGCATTATCATTTTATATTAGAGAGGCTGAGGGATCATGAATAACTACAAATAAGGGAAATCTGTTTTTTACGTGTTTCTGTATATATATATATATATAAAATATAATCTATATCGGCCGATAAATCGGAATATCAGATTTTTAAATCACCAAATATTTGTATCGGTATCTACCTCAAAAATCCTTTATCGGTCGGGCTCTAATCTGCATTGTTAAAAGCGCTATATAAATAAGGTTGACTTGACTTGACACACTCACTCACACACACACACACTCGTCTCTGAACTAAACTCGAGGCAGTGTGTCGTACTTCTCGAACCACAGTGTGAGGTTGGTGGTGTGGCGGATCATCCTCAGCAGGTTTGGGGAGTTGATCTCCTTGTCTTCTTTAGTCCAAACGCTGCCCACCAGCTCCGACGGCTGAACTGCCCTGCAGGAGAAAGGTCAAAGGTCACACACACGTTAATGCCTGAGCGCAAAACCCCCAAAACACACCTCGAACAGCAGCTGCACCTCAAAATCATCATCTAGACACTGTACAACTCACAACATAAATTAATCCAAGATAATAGTTTTGTAAATTAAATATGCAAATGAGGTATAATCTAATAAAATATTCACTCATTTGCATGAAGTCCCAGCACAGAAATAATTTTGACCCGTAGTTACACTAGGTCTTAGTCTTGACCTACGACCTAGAGTGTCCTGGTGCCATGTGCACTGATGGACACTCTTATGCCTGAACATGGTGTTCGTTATGGACAAACCGTAACTAGCACAGAAGTCCAATAACTGAACACCACTCGGGTTCAGATCAGGGGGGCCGTTCCTCCCAATCACGCCCCTCCAGGTTTCACTGTCATTGTCCTCGTGGGCGTTGAAGTCCCCC